>JAODOY010038266.1:0-20750 GCA_025399855.1 Forbesichthys papilliferus
GGGCAAACAGGCTCAATATACAAGGGAAACATGAAGTGACGGGAATAACACAGGACTGGGAACACGAAACATTACAAGCTGGTTTAAATTCAAGAACACTATTAACTAACATGAACATTTAGGCCCAAGCACCAAAGCTGACCTTGTATGTCAATACTTTACAGTATTAATCTTGTTTAATGTCTGCTTTCCCATTTAGAATTTAACTCTTTGGAGTCCTGGCCATTTTCACCCTTTTACCCCACTTGTTTAGTCGCATATTACAGTAATTAAACCTATAGTTAACTACCAACTGCTATACATCATTTTGATCACAACTACCTTAAATTGTACATTAGTTCATGATCTACATAGATTTATATACTATTTCTATGGCGGAATTGCCATAAAGTCAAAAGAAAACTAAAAACGGATTTAGATTTTTACACATTTTATTCAACACACTGCACACAATAAATTGGAAAAATGTTCCAAGTGGAAAATAGTACCACAAAGCCTAATACTGAAAAGGAACACGATAAAAACACTCAACACCACACAAATGAACAGCTATATACATTTTACAGTTCAGTTCAGTTTTTTCACCCTTTCCAAGGTTTATTTGTGACACACCTCAAAACAGGTTCTGTCCAGAATAAGGCAGAGAGCCACTTGGCACTCTCTACACTTCCATGGTGTGGGCTGGTACACCTGCCTTGTTGGCCTACAAAGCACACAAGACTTCCTGCCAAATGATGCCTTCTTGCTGGCATCCTCTTGTGCGGTTATGGCCACAGGAATGTGCCCAGCTGGTGCCCGCCGTGCAGGGATAGTGGCCGACACACCACACAGCTGGGTTGACAGATCCTCCATGAATGCCCTGTGTTTCATCGGCACTGTCTGTTTCTCTTTGCACATCTCTTGATGCAAGATGTAGCTGTTTGTTGCTGCAATGTCTAGGAAATGGAAAAATAATGTCCGATACCACTGGTGTGCGGTGTAGTACTGGATGAGCTGGTCAGATAGGTCGACACCTCCTATATGGCGGTTATAATCCACAATCGGGGAAGGGCAGGAAATTGATTTAGTGGTCCAGCTATTGTCCTGGTTTTTGACCCGTCTCTGGACAGTGTTCCCCGTAAAGGCAGCATGGATTGTGGAACAGACGGAAACCTCTCGTGTGTCCATTCATTTCACGAACACCAGAGGACCATCTCTGATCCACCTGATAAATCCTCTGGCATCCTTCTTTGACAATGCATTGCACTGTGTGCGAGGGCATGCCTTTCTGTTGTCCCTGTAGGTTCCACAAGTTGCAATGTTCAGCAACTACAAGTGCTTGAACAATGCTGGACTTGTGTAGAAATTGTCAACATACAGATGGTAGCCAGTGCTGAGGTATGCTGGCTTTATCAAATACAATACAGTGTCAAAAACCAGTCCGGTGCCATAGGGGAATTGCATTTTGCCTGTGTTTGCCATTACTGGAATCCGCCAATACAAAAAGCTTGAATCCCCACTTCGTAGGCTTGGCTTTCATGTATTGCATCATCCCAGTGTGGGCCCTTTTTGCTACCATCCACTCATCGATGGAGAGGTTCCTGCGGGGGTGGTAGAACAACTTGGAGACAGAGGTGATAACATCCAGAAGGGGCTTCAGACGAAACCGGCGATCCTGTACTTGTGTCCCCTTCTCTCTGTCATTCACCACATCCTCATCAGGATTGCTCATGTGGATGTTCCATTAAATGGGCCTGTACCTGTCTCTGGTCATTACTGTGGCTGGAAAAGACACAGAGAAAGCATTGTTTTGTCTCCAGTAGGAGCAAATGTTATCCAGCTTCAACAAAGCCATGTAAAAAGGCAAACCAATGTATTTATAAATGTCCTGAACGGTTACATCAGTCCATGTGTACTTCTTCCCCATGGCAACGTTTTTAGCAGCATTCTTATTTGTGTTACAGCAGAGGGTTCCAACCATATCAGTGTTGAAAAACAGTTGGAAGTAATCTATTGGCGTATATACACATCAGACGGGTTGAGCTGCTGTCCGGGGGTCCTTGCTGGCAGAAATCGTTACAGCGCTGGAGCCACATCTGCATCCGACTCAGTTTGCCAGGACTGGGCTGGCTGGGCACACTGGTCACGCTGGGAAGGTGCCCTACGCAGTGACCTGGATCTGGCCTGCATCCCTCTTTGAACGGCAGAACATCTTACCCGCTGCCTAGACTTTGCTTCAGGTGCAGCTCAGGTGGATGTTGGTGTTGGCTCCTCTTCCTCATGAGAAGAGGTCTCTTCAAATGCAGCAGAGGTGCCGGTTGCTGCTGGCTCCACTTCCAGTGCAGTGTCATGGTCTGAGTTACTGTAAACACATAAGAAAATGTATACAAATAAATAAATGAAATCAATTAAATAAATTGACAAATAAAATCTGTGTGCACATTCCAACACTTCCCACCTAAAAACCATCGAACAATAGAAGTACAGTTATGCGCTCCTCTCCTCCCCCACGCAATACATATTCAACGAAATAATAGGCATATTCTCACAAACGATATCTAAAAATAAGATTACAGAACTACTTTATTGTTTCACAAACAGAAACTAAATACTTACTTACTTACTTAATCCTCAAATGGATCAATCCTTGCTGAAAAGCAATCTCGTCGTCGGTGAGGAAACTCTCGGCACCCGATTCTTCATCCTCCTCACTATCTAACACCATCTCCATTGCTTGCTGAAGCGTGAATTTATTTGCCGCCATCCTACTAATAATTATAACTGAATGAATCTAAAATAAAATCGTTATATACACTAGTTATATACACTCGTTACTACTTACTGAATAATCGCTTGCTCGCTCGCTTTTCAACTATCGCACTATCCAAAACGCACGCTGCAGAATGAATGTCTGCGTTTGTATTTTCCAAGATGATATATTTAGCAAAACCTAGCAAGTTATTTTGTCAAGGGTCCTAATTGGCCCACGGACATGTCTATCACATAGAAAATGCTGTGATAGGCTTTTCACAGATGATTATCTGCCTATCACCATCGTGAATGAAGCGATGTGCTTCAAGTTAGATTGCATTTCACTCCAAGAACAATGCCTCTGATTTATTCGATATGTGTAAAAATTATTATTTATTAATATTAACGTGGTATAAGCATCATCGTGGTCGCGGACGACCACGATGATCTCAGAGAGTTAATCCAACCTGTAGGATTCTCATATTAATTTCTTGAGTTCCTTTCATCTGATTATTCAGTTCATGATCATGTAATAACCTGGACAATGTTACATTAATTGCCAACCTTTTGAGTTTAACTAGGCATAAGCCTATCGTTGTTTATAGAGCAAAAATACAATCTATTTTTAGATCAGCAGCAGTGCGCATTGTTAACAAAGCCCAGTGTAATTATAAGTAAAAAATGTAACAAATAAAACTTTGTAAGCTCATAACGCTAGAAAACTATATTATTTGTTTTAGGGTGGCTTCAGCTCTAGCTAGTTATGCTGGTGCTCTACATGGCGCATTTAGCTCCACTACAGGTAGAGCTGGAGCAGAGGGTTCATGTGATTTTGATTGTTTTGATCACTTTCGTCATAAGAAAGTGGATCTGATGGATTTGGGTTAGGAAAAAAGAAGAAACAGACGCCTCAAAGAGGTAAACAGAAGTGTCCCGTCCGTTTGGGCATTTTTGCATTCAAGTTAAGTAACATTGATCAAATTATGTGACATTATTTCAGCTGTCGTGTATCAGTTGCTGGCAGATCAAAAGGTAAAATGTGCAACTTGACTTGTCGCCATTTTCTTTCTTAAAATGGGGCCACGCGTTTGACAGTTAAGCGAGATCCATCTTTAACATTGTCGATGTACATGTATGCTAGGTTCTGAAATACACTGCAGCGATGACGCGTACAGCGTGACAAGCAGATGGCTATGCATCAGCTAAAGATATTTCTAATAATTAAATAGCATTTTAGAACCGACTAGCAGAACCAACATATTATTTATTTTAAAGGTACTTGGTTCTTGACATTTTGTTTTCGGTTCACACTTGGAACCGAATTTTGGTACCCAACCCTACCCGTAGGTGCAGGGAGGCGACCCTCTCGTCTACCAGGGTAAACTCCAACGTAGCGGCGCTCAGCCGGGGACTTGTGAGTATCCCCACACCCGCCCGGCACCTCACACCCTGGGCAACTCCAGAATAGAATAGAGTCCATCCCCTATCCAGGAGTACGTTTCCAGAACCAAGAATGTGCGTAGAAGTAAGTCCCATAAATTGTAGCATTCCACCTCCCGCACAAGTTCTGGCTCCTTCCCCCACAGCGAGTCGATGTTCCACGTCCCCAGAGCCAGCTTCTGCTGCCCGGGTCTGGTCCTTCAAGGCCCCTGACTTTCACTGCCACCCATGTGACAGCGCACCCAACCCCCACGGTTCCTCCCACGTGTGGTAGGTCCATAGGATTGTGCTTTAATGTTGAGTTTTAAAAATGCTTTTTTATGCCAATAGTGTTTACAATAAATGCTTGACTTTGGTCAACTGACATTTTAAGGGTTTTATTTTTTTAAGTTAAAAGTTTAAAATCTAATTTTAGAAATTTAGAGTTTAAGCTATTTACTTCTCATTAGGCCTATGTTAGGTTTTATTATTTCACAGGCTACCACTGTAGTTGACACAAATAGCAATGCTTTACTGTAAAAGTATTTTACAGTAGCATCCTGGCTTTTTATTTAATTTCCAAATTGTCTGTCACACAGGCTCAGGAAAACAGTAGGTGTGACCCCCCCTCAATCTAATATCCCTTATGATGGAGCTCCCGAGGACAATGGTTGATGGGGGAGATGGGGGTTCTCGCTGAGATGAAACTCGTTTTTGAGATCTGCTTTACTGCAGTTGTTGGGATGTGGTCAGGCCCGGGGTGCGTAATCGGGAGAATCGGGAGAATTCCCTGTGGGCCACTTGACTTTTGGGCCGATCGAGGAAATACTTTTTTTGACATTTGTTAGTCTATCTTCTCTTAAAGTAGGCTGCACACGTTAGGCATTCTGACAGTGCAGCCTCTGCATGGGGTTATACCATGTGAGGGAGTTATCCCCTCCCAAATAGAGTTGGTTGGGTCCATAGCCCGTCTTTTCCAAAAAGTTAACTCAGATAGGCTACAGATAGCTGGGCCGGCCCTACCGTAGCAATACGAGTAAGGGAGGATGGATGAGAAGAAGAGGCCAGGAGGGGCTGAAAAGACAAAGTTAAAAAAAAGAAAGGCATTGGAGGAGGATGCTGCCAAATGTGCCAAGATTACAGATTTATTTTCAAAAGGACAAACACAAGTGGCAACTGGTAAAGAGAGATAAAGGCCTAATGATTAGCATTAGCAACTTAATTGTTTGGCTAATATCATTGTAGCGTTGTCACCTATTCGCTAGCAAAATATTAAATGCAATAAAAATATTAGCGTTTTTGTGACACCTGATATATGGCGATTCATAGACTGCAAATATTATGCAAATATTTATAACAAAACTAAAGCTTGATCTGTGAAGAGGATAGAGTAAACAATATGAATTAAATTAATGTATTGTAAGAAAGAGCAGTATATGACAGTACATGATAAACCAATATGCATTGTTTGTTCAGAAGTGGGTGTACAGTAGTAATGGAGTAAATCACCACAATTTGATACCCATGCACAAAAATTATGACTACGACAATCCGGCCTACTGCCTAATTAGAGTTAGCCTCGCAAGATCAGGATGGTCTCGCAAGATAAGCTTCACACACGCACGCACGCACGCTCACGCGCACACACATATACATACACACCCACACATATATAACCTATTATTTGTTGAACCATGGTATTAATAAAAACTACAGGATAGTAAGAGCTGAATCGTTTGACAGAATCGACACAAAGCGGCACTTATGTTCTACAAATGCAAGCAGCTGCATTTCAGTCATTGTTATTTTGCATACAAATACTGTATGGTCTGATCTGGCATAATTTGGAGAGTCCTATACTGTTTGTGAGAATTTCACAACCAGATTTATTTTACTGGTGGACACATGCTTGGCACAATTATAGAGAACAGGTTAATATGGCACTTTCTTCTAATTTATTATACAACTTTCAATATTAACCTCTTCTGATGTTTGTTCATGATCTGGCTTTCAATGCTGTATTTACCACATAATAATACTCTTGTTTTAGGAAATCAGGATGCTGTGGAGCAGTATCCCGGAGAGAGTGTCTCAGTGCCTCTCATGTCCACATGGCACTGGTCTGAGGTCCTGACTTATATATAGGAATCTAATCCTCCAAGGTGCCTCCCAGGAGATTCAGCAGTTGCATAGACCCTGTAGCTGCTGTGGCATCTCCTGTCATTGATTATAGCTGTAGTGCCATCTCATCTCCTGCCAGCTCCTCAACAGCCAGGAGGTTGACTCCGGTGCTGCACTAGCACTTTTTTTCTTATTTATTTAAATTATTTTTATGGTAATTCCGTTAATTAAACGTGTTACCTTAGTTATTTAAACTATTTAATGATTATTCCAAGTTTATTAAACTTTTTTTTAGTAGTTATTTAAATAATTGAATGGTAATTCCAAGTTTATTCAATTATTTTTCTTAGTTATTTAAATTATATAATGGTTATTCCAAGTTGAATTACTTTAATGTGTTTGTTTTGTATTACTTGAATACATTAACTATTGTCACTGGCATTAATATATTAATTTGAACCTGTATTGTTAGATAACCATATAGTCAAAAGGCTGTATTGTGTATCTTGGGATTCATTACAAACTCACTTTGAATATTTTTCTGTAGTCATGTTAATAGAAACTAGACTGCATAACATTATTGGCTAAGAAAGGTGCCATCCCATTTGACAAGAATGTGAATAAAAGTATTTCTATTAGCTTTGCACGATCGTGCACGCAAAATACAAATGTGTGCCCAAACCGTTTTAGAGAAAGTTAAAAAGGCTTACATTTACATGTCAAGCCTATGAGCGATGCAGCCCATTTTAGTGTGAGACAAACCGGAGGACACTTACGTAATCTGTTTACATAAAATAAACCTCAATAAAACTTACAATATTGATGCACAAATGTTTGTTTTGTTTGCACAAATGTGCATGAATTAATGTGATAAGTTAAAAGTGATATTACCATTTATAGGAGGCAAAGGACGTCACACCACTGCAAAAAGCATAATTTCTCTAAAACGTTTTGTGTACATATTTTTATTTTGCGTGCACAAACGATGAACAAACAAATCAAAATACTTTTATTCACATTCTTATATGGGGTGCCAACTTCACGGAGGTGCTATTGGTTATATTGGATCAGATCATCAATCTGATGCAATACAAATACATACAAATCATGTACAATGTGCATTTTCTAACCAGCTAAAGGACGAGTGGCTTTGTAGAAAAATGCTACCATAGCATGCAAATTAATAGTGATTTTCTATATAAAGATGGTATCAAAACATGTGCCGCACATTGTCTTCACATGTTCTGTAGGTGATGAGTAGTTGTGTAACCAGGGCAAAATGTGTGCCAAATATATGAATGGCTGAGGAATATTTGTAGCCCCTAGCTCTCAGCTATTATTTAGACCTTAAGACCACAGCTTTATCAATGTGGGAATATTGTGCTTTTATTTTGCTGCTCCATTCACCGAGGTGGAATGGGGGTTGTTGTTCCAACACTGTACCGTGTGGAACAGCAACCCCCATTCCCCTGTTAGGTGAGTAAGTCTAGTAAAGTTTTCCCTTTAGCCATTAGACAGATCATTACAGAGAATGTTAAGTAAACAGTTTGCTTTGCAAGTTTGCATTTATATGCTTTCTAAAATTATTATTTGAAAAAAGGAAGCCCAAGTTTACCTTTTTTTTTAATATATACTATTGTCTAGAATCTTCTTCTATTCCTCCGACATTTTCAATATTGTCTGTTCGTCGGTGCTATGATGTATAGTATATTGAGCATACTGAGATAGCTTTGTCTAGCTGAAGACCCATAGTTGTTAGTATGTGCCATGTTGCTGTAAAGCAGTAAGTGCTGTTCTTGCAAGATATTTCGTGCCTGGTCCACAAAGTCACAGTGCCTTATCTGGGGTCTCGAGCTAGTAGCGGCAATGACAGAGATGCTATTCTCCCTATCACATGTCAAAGAATACCAAAATTATTTTCATGTCAATGTTTACATAGTGTTGCTTTGATGCAACTTCTGACAATATAGCCGGCTAATACATTTACTGTTGATGTGCTAAAATGTTTATATTTTACTACCAGCATTTTCAGAAGAAAAAAGTAAATTCTTATAATGCTAGGAATGTGTGCATGACCTGATGATTGACTATGACATTAGACATTGTATGGCCCAGTCACAGTGACATTTGCCAAACTAGGATTAAAGTTTCATTCATTCATACAATATTTTGCTTATCAATATTTTCCTTATTCTTTCATATTAAACAGTTTCCACCTATTCATTATTTTGTGGGTTGGCTTAATTTGTCTTCAACCATTCTGCTTCCATTTGGTTTTCTAACACTCTTCTCTCCTTTTCTGCCACCTGAACACACTTTTCCTCTCCAGCTGGGTTTGTGAAGTCGCCCATGTCTGAGGTTAAGCTCACGGGGGACACCTTTGAGCTGTACTGCGACGTGATTGGTAACCCCACCCCGGAGATCCAGTGGTGGTATGCTGAAATCAACCGAGCTGACTCCTTCAAGCAGCTCTGGGATGGAGCTCGCAAAAGGAGGGTGTCTATTAACACAGCCTATGGCACCAATGCAGTGAGCGTTCTGGGCATCACGCGTCTCACTCTTGAGGACTCGGGGACGTACGAGTGCCGCGCCAGCAACAACCCCAAGCGCAATGACCTTCGGCAAAACCCCGCCCAGGTCTGGCTCCGCACCCAGGCCACCATTACTGTCCTACAGAGTGAGTGCTCTATGTCCTGTAGATTGTGAACCCCACTCTGTAAACATTCCTGAAGAACCCACGACAGAGAAACAAAACACAGCGTATTGGTGTTTTTAGCATGCGTTGAAAAATAACTTACACTAATATAATAAGACAAATAGCCTCCTTTATTATAACAGCAAAAGTGTGTTTTCCAATAGTGTGGATTAGGGTTGGCCCAGAATAGTCAGTTTAGTCAGGACCGCTATCGTCAAAATAGTAAATTGCATTTGATGCATTTGAAGGTATGGCTCTGTTTTGGGAGCTCCCTGCCCTTCCATGTGCATACTAGGAAAGCCCTTTCCATGCAAGTATATGGAAAGCCCTAGGCAAGGAGAGCAGAAGAAAAAAAAACACAGGGTCCAGAACAGAGCAAGCATTAATGACAACACCATGACATTGAGTAAAACAACACAGCATTAAAAAGGAGGAGGTGGGATGCAAAAATGCTCACAGTGGAAGCGCCGAGAATGGGTGTAGGCTAATGACGTGTAAATAAGCACCCAGATTAGATTGGCCAATCCTATGCTTTGCCATGATCAGTTGAGCAATCTGGTCACTCAGATCAGATGGCAATGAGACTGCCTGGCCGGGCGTGACTTAATGGCCTGCCTGAACTATCGCTATGCTTCATGTATTTGGGTATTCGTTTGGCAAGTAGTAGGTATTTGGTTTTAAATTTTGGGCTTCAAATAAGGGGTGTCGCGATATACCGATATTGACGATAACCATGATAATAAAAAATTAAATTTTAATATTGTGCTGAAAATACACATTTGATAATATCGTCTAAACAATCTAATGCCTCTAGTTAAATCAGACAAACCTACAACTGTGAATATAGCGTGAAGTTTCAGGCAGCGAGTAAACGGAATGAGATACACAAACAAGGAAATCAGCAAACAAGCCTTTGTTCGTGTGCTGGGGAAACAGGTGGGCATCCGGAGCAGGAGTGCCCACTGTTGAGTGGGCACTCCTGCCCATTGGCGTAGCTCCAGTTGTTACATTAAAACGCTGCGGTGGTTTTAGTTTCTACGATTTCTAAAAGACAAGGCTAGCTCTACTGTGTCGTATTGAAGAAACTAGACAAGCTACTCATTTGTTGATAAAGCATAGCCTGTCCTGAGCTAGCAAGCACATGTGTAGGGCCATTGCCAAATTTGAAAATCAACATTTAGGCTACCATCAACACATTTTTACATTTCAATACTCCAATCCCAAAGCGATTGTTTTCCAATGCATAATTTATATGGTTAAAGTCCTTTACCTCGCATTTTAAATCTCACACCACGCCATCTTTTGAACATCTGGGGCTACTAAAAATAAAAAGCTTTGCTACATCACACAACAAAACACACAATAAAGATGAATTTGACTGATAGCATTATTATTTTTTATCTATATAGATATCGCGATATCGTTATCGTGAATTATTTTGGCCACGATAATAGTGTAATGAAAATCTAATATTGTGACACACCTAATTTGAATATTCATTAAAATAATAAAATGTAGCTCTATGCGAATTTGCTCTGTGACTTGTAGTTTCTCGGTAAAAGAAAGAATCCACATGTTTGCAGTTACATTCGCTTCACTAGCTAGCTTAACTTGTAAGCAGAGAGACGGCTTCTCTTTCAAAATGGTCATTGGCTAATGCAGGTTGTACACAGCTCCAATTGTTTCAATTAATCTGTCAGTTGAATCCTTGCAGCATGGAGCAGCTATTTTGAGAGATATGTCAGTGTCAAAATAGAGTACCGGTATGAAAGAATGTAAAGAAAATTACGTCTGCCTGCTTATATGAAATTAATGCAACGGCAGTCCATGCAGTATTTATTAATGTAATAAAGGCCCTCATTTATGAAACGTGGGTACGACAGAAATCTGTGCATACGAGCATTTCCACGAAAAGGTCAGCATTATCAATCTGGACTAATTTGGACGTGAGCGGTAGCAACGATCAAATGTCACTTCAAGTCTCAATTCATGTTGCGGTGCAGCATAGTGGAGGTGGCGGAGAATTATCTGCGAGTTGTTTTTAGACCATAGGCTACTTCTGACAGGCATTTAAGCTTAATAAATTAATTTAAATGTATACAGTCATCTGAAAAAGAAAATACACCCTCTTTGTGTTCTATGGTTTTACATGTCAGGACATGACAATCATCTGTTCCTTAGCAGGTCTAAATATTTGGAAAATACAACCTCAGATGAACAAAACCACATGACAAATTACACCGTGCAATGATATATTTAACAAACATAAAGCCAAAATGAAGAAGCCATGTGTGGAAAACTAAGTACACCTTATGATTCAATGGCTTGTAGAACCACCTTTAGCAGAAATAACTTGAGGTAACCATTTTCTGTATGACTTTATAAGTCTCTCACATCGTTGTGGAGGAATTTTGGACCCCTTTTCAGTTCATTGAGGTTTGCGGGCATTTGTTCAAGCACTGCTCTCATACAACAACAACAACAACAACAACAACAGCATTTCAATTAGGTTGCGGTATGGACTTGAACTGGGCCATTGCAACACCTTGATTATTTTCATTTTCAGCCATTCTGTTATAGATTTGCTGGTGTGCTTGAGATCAGTGTTCTTTTGCGTGAGCCAATACCAGCCAAGCTTTAACTTTCAGACAGATGAGTTCATGGTTGACTCAATAACTGCAAGATTCCCAGGTCCTGTGGCTGCAAAACAAGCCCAAATCATCACCCCTCCACCACCATGCCTGACAGTTGGTATGAGGTGTTTGTGCTGATATGCTGTGTTTGCATGTGCATTTGTGCATTATAGCAAAACATCTCTACTTTGGTCTCGTCTGTCCAAAGGATATTGTTCCAGAAGTCTTGTGGTTTGCTCAGATGCAACTTTGCAAACCTAAACTGTGCTGCAATGTTCTTTGCAGAGAGAATTGGCTTTCTCCTGTCAACACTTTCAAATACACCATATTTGTTCAGTCTTTATCTAATTGTACTGCTGTGCCACTTAAAATTTAACATGCTAGCTGAGGCCTATAAAGACTGAGATGTAACTCTTGGGGTAAATTTCATAGGACATCCATTGCTAGGATGATAAACAAGTTTCTTGAATGCTTTACACTTTTGACTAACCCTTCTCACTGTAGAATGATGGACTTCAAAATGTTTGGATGTGGCCTTATACCCCTTCCCAGATTGATGGGTAGCAACAATTGCTTCTCTAAGAGCATTGCTGATGTCTTTCCTCCCTGGAGACACCTGAATACTCCAGACTGTGGCACCCGGGGGAAAGCGGAAGACACCACACGACACAGCGATACATTTACTGTGTTTTATTGAAGGTAATTCAATAAAGGGGAGGTCGTCAGTTCGGTCCGGCAGGCAATTCCGTGGTCTTCGGTCCGTGGTCTCTATCAGAAGGGCAGAAAGGCAAACAACAATTAAAGGGCAATCCAAGCTCAATCCAGTATCCAGTTCTCTCTAGTCTCTATCTGCTCACAGTCTAATCAACCGGGGAGAGCGTAGCCCACTGACCTCCCTACTTGCTCTCTCCCGAAGGTCTGGTTTCCTTCCCTTTTATTGGGGCTTCCCGGTGTGCTTGAGTGGCCGATTGCTCACACCTGTGGCTTCTCCATTGTGCGAGGTATCTGCCTGGTATGTAGTAGCCTTGGTATACCGTGCCCCCTGGTGGCCAAGCCGGCACCCGACCTCGGGTAGCCGGGACGTCACAAGACACACACCTGAATACTCCAGACCAGCAAACTGCTAAAACCTTGCTTTTTATAGAGGTGGTCACACTTGCTAATAATTGATTAATCAAGGGAATTTGATTAGCAGAATCTGTCTGCTACTTAGCATTTTTATTCCTGTGGAATAAGTAAAGGTGTACTTATTTATTCACACATGGCATCTCCATTTTGGCTTTATGTTTGTGTATGTCATGTGGTGTTGTATTTACCAAATGTGAGGTCATGTGAGGTTGTATTTACTAAATATTTAGACTTGCTAAGGAGCAGATGATTGTTATTATGTCCTGAAATGTAAAACCATAGACTACAAGAGGGTGTACTTTCTTTTGACTGTATATACACTGAACAAAATTATAAACGGAACACTTGTGTTTTTGCCGCCATTCATCATGAGCTGAACTCAAAGATTTAATATGTTGTCTATGTACACAAAAGGCCTATTTCTCTCAAATACAGTTCACAAATCTGTCTAATTCTGTGGTAGTGAGCACTTCTCCTTTGCCGAGATAATCCATCCGCCTCACAGGTGTGGCACATTAAGATGCAGATCAGACAGCATAAGTATTGCACAGGTGTGCCTTATGGATGGCTACAAAAAAAGGCCACTCAAAAATGTGTGGCGAGAACTGTAGTATAGAGCCATATTGTGCAGGACAGAGAAAGGTGCTTTGGCCTGCGGTGTTCTGCACATATAGTTAATATTTTTCAGTGTGTCGGTGGTCTGACAAAACAGGCATTGACTTTACCTGCAACCTACAGTTGTGTGCACATGACATGCAAACCTACCATACTTACCACCATACCATACCACACCTACCATACTAACCCTGCAAACATTACTGACAGTCCTCTTGGATTTTTAAGTGGTTATGAAACATGTTTTAAATGTAGTTTTGAGAAAGAGTATTCAAACACTCGTTCGGAAATACCAACGAGTACTTGAAGCCTGTAAAATTATATTCGGGCCAGCCTTATTATGGTTGTTAACATAGTTAACTATTGCCTCAACCTAAAGCTTATGGGCAAACATTTTCTTGCTTTAGTATAGAGACTAACAGTGACAGCCCACTTTTTTAGGAGCTCTGGTGCCGGAAGGAAATTTTCTATTCATTTCCTACATTGCGTTTTCGTAAAATCTTTATGCAAACAGTTTTAAGCCTGGAACCAAGCCAACCAGGTACGGGAATGATCTTGACCATAAACAATTTGATTTGGAGCAAAAAGGCAAAGGTAGAAGACTATGCATCTCATAAAACATTTAAAATGACAGAAGATTAATAATTCTTCCTAATTAGTTATTGTGTTAGTTTTTATATTATTTATACTTCTAACATAAATAAACATTCTTTTCAGTGCTAGCGGTACTCAATAGCCGACTTGACTTTTGCGGGGTCATCATTTCCATGGTAATATCGAGCTCTGAACATCTCAGTGGCTCCAAAGCACTAAATAAAACTTGCAAGATCAGGATGCTACGATGAGGAGAACCAGCTCCACCAAGAAGAGACATCGCAATGTTACACTTTAGGATTGTGGGTACTGTAGTAGTTATCCATGACATTGTGAATAAATCATGTTTATATTAAAAGAAGGTTGATATCATAAGGACTTGAGGCATCTACAATAGCACATACCATCTTGAAGCTGGTTGGCTTGGTTCTGAGCTTAAACCACTTTATATTTAGGATTTAATATAAGGATTTTCTGAAAAGTAAATGAAGAAAATTAATGGGAACCGTACTTTTGGAACAACACTGTTACACCCTCTGGAGGTACATGCGCCGACAAGTTGCTATAATATGTTTTCATTTTCATCTGATTGATTTCTGCTCATCCTGAGCAGATGTCCTAAAAACAACATTCACTGAAAAAGCTTGTGGATCTCTGTACCTTTATCTGTAATTGTATCACCTGTGCAATGCACAGCCAAATCGTTAATGTTCATGTTCAGATGTGCAACCAGGCAGCCAACTGGGGATTGGCGATATATGTATATGCAATGTATATATACTTCAGGAAATTATTAAGCATGTGTGGGTATTGAAAAGGTCTGCCTTATTAAATGCCATTTATGGACTGTACACGTCACAGTCAGCTGAGCCATCAGCTGACATTGGCTTGACAGTGTGACTTGCCTGAGCTAACACAATGCTTAACTTCTATTAATAGAATATGTGGTTTTTCATAGGGAATTAGGGAGGGGAGGAGAGAGAGAGAGAGAGAGAGAGAGAGAGCGCGCACATTAGGTACAGATCTGCAGGAAGAAGGTGCAATGAATGCTAAATGAAATCTGTCTCAATCCCTCCACCCATTACTAGTGGCCTATAGCCAATAGTGACAATACAAAGCCCCTCCCCTCTCTGCCTCTTCCCTCCTGGGCTATGTGGTTGCCAGGAGGAGGTTGGGGAACATGCTTTGTCCTTATTGCTCAAGGCAGAGAGGAGGGTTTGTTTTCCAATGACACTTACTCTGCCTGCCTGAATGTCCTTGAGAAACAAGCCCTAACGGTTTGGTAGAGCATTATACTAATATATGGCCAGGTACATTCAAATTTACTACATCAATAATGCAAGGTACATACAGTATAAAGTAAAAATTATTTAATGTGTTCCAGCATGTTCTTTATCCATCTTTGATGGAGTAATTTTGGATGATTATACGTTTTTAAATTATAAAGATAAGATTTCTTATGTTAGAGAACAAGGCATTACTTACATCAATCAATTTACTGGTATAAACTGTATGTAGGCCTAAGATGTGAGAAACATGTATACATTTATTTATTATTTAGTGATAACTGCCTATTGGTGGTTTGACTATACCAACATTTATTTGCAGATGATGAATATCTCTCTAGGCTTATACACACACACTACTTACTATATGTAACCATGAACAGCAGGTAAAATGGCATCCATGAATAAATGTGTAACGATCAATTAAATCTGTGAAAATACCATATCCTAATATCTTAGCTGGTATTACTGGTGTCACAGAAATAGCAACGATTTTTGTATCTACTCTCCTACGCCACCATTCACTAATAAGCATGACTTTAGCTGTAAACACTGTTCAGATAAAATAACATCATCTTACAATTGTTATCACACCAGCACTATCTTGTACTTTGTGTTTTGTGTGCAAATGTCTCTTAATTTCATAACTCCTCCTTCGCAGGTCTTGCAAACCCAACCCACAGCGACAGCTATTCTAGAGGAGTGTCTGTACAGTGCTTAGTCCCAGTTATGTGATACGTTTTTACTGTCTCTGTGCTTCAGAGCCAAAGATCAATGCCTCTGATAACATCATCCTGCCAGTGGACACTCCCAGTCCACCTGTTACACTACAGTGTAACCTAACCAGCGCCTCGAACAGTCACCAGCAAAGCTACTGGATGAAGAATGGCCAGGAAATCCTGAATACCCGGACAGACCAAAATAACGTTGCATACAGGTGAAATACAGTTTGTATTTAAGTAACTGTTTACTTCCTTGTCACATTACATCAATAATAAACTGGGACTAAAATTCAATGCTGCCTTTGCTCTTCAGAATATACCACTTTCTTCTGTATTCATGGTGTCAGCTGTCCAGTGGAGCTTTAGGCCATCAGTCAGTGGTGTAGTACAAACAAAATGGAAAAACACTTCTAGCTCACTATCAGTACCTTGCTTGTGCTATCAACTGAGCGCATTGCTATCAATCATTTCCACCTGTTTTCTCTGGTGGCGGGTGTTAAAGTAGAACTACAACAACAACAACAATGGCTACCACAACCAAAGCCCTTTTCACACATGCTTTTACAGGGATCGTTCCTGCATGGGGTAATGTGTGAGCAGAAACAGGTCTGTTGTCTGCTCCCCCAATATCCCACATTGCGACCTAAAGTAGCAACATTCCATGGAACATGCCGGGATGGCTGAGATGTGAATGAAAGCAGAGCCAATGCACGGACGAGCACTTCATTCTTCCTTGACGTGGAGTAATCAGACCAATCACAAGACTGTATTTAACAGTAACAAATATTTTGTATGCCTTGTTTCCCGTGAACAATATTGCTCTAATTAATATATTTGTTGTAATTGTTTTTAGATTATTATTATGCTTAACGTACAAGTTTTTGCAAAGCAAAAACATTTGGATTCCATCTATCCATCTTCTCTCACTTATCCGGAGTCGGGTCACAGGTGCAGCAGCTCCAACAAGGGACCCCAAACTTCTGTGTTAGTGAGAACTTCTTCTTTGCCAAGATCATCCATCCACCTCACAGGTGTGGCACATCAAATTGCAGATCAGACGGCATGAGTATTGCACAGGTGTGCCTTAGGCTGGCCACATTAAAAGGCCAATCGAAAATGTCAGTTTCACTGTATTGGGGGGGTCTGTTGGGGGTCTGAAAACCAGTCAGTATCTGGTGTGACTACCATTTGCCTCACGCAGTGCAACACATCTCCTTCGCATAGAGTTGATCAGGTTGTTGATTGTGGCCTGTGGAATGTTGGTCCACTCCTCTTCAAAAGCTGCGTGATGTTGCTGGATATTGGCAGGACCTTGAACATGCTGTGTTATACGTCGATCCAGAGCATCCCAAATATGTTCAATGGGTGACTTGTCCAGTCACTATGCTGGCCATGCAAGAACTAAGATGTTTTCAGATTCCAGGAATTGTGTACAGATCCTTGCTACATGGAGCCGTGCATTATGCTGCGACATGAGGTGATGGTTGTGGATGAATGGCACAACAATGGGCCTCAGGATCTCATCACGGTATCTCTGTGCATTCAAAATGCCATCAATGAACCTTGCACCATGCACCTGTGTTCATTGTCCATAACACAGGCCTGCACATACCATAACCCCACCTTCACCATGGGCAACTCGATCCACAACGTTGATATATCAGCAAATCGCTCACCCACACGACGCCATACATGCTGTTTGCCATCTGCCCTGTACAGTAAAATCCAGGATTCTTCCGTGAAGAGAAGTGCCAGACGCCATTGAATGTGAGCATTTGCCCACTCAAGTCAGTTAGAACGACGAACTGCAGTCAGGTCAAGACCCGAATGAGGATGACGAGCATGCATATGAGCTTCCCTGAGACTGTTCCGGACAGTTTGTGCAGAAATTCTTTGATTATGCAAACAGATTATTGCAGTAGCTGTCCATGTAGCTGGTCTCAGACGATGTTGGAGGTGAAGATGCTGGATATGGAGGTCCTGGGCTGGTGTGGTTACACGTGGTCTGCGGTTATGAGGCCGGTTGGATGTACTGCTGAATTATCTGAAACGCCTTTGTAGACGGCTTATGGTAGAGAAATGAACATTAAATTCACAGGCAACAGCTCTAGTGGCCATTCCTGCAGTCAGCATGCCAATTGCACGTTCTCTCAAAACATGCGACATCTGTGGCATTGTGATGTGCTGGAACTAACTGCACATTTTCGAGTGGCCTTTTATAGTTGCCACCTGTGGAATACACATACTGTCTGATCTGCATCTTGATGTGCCACACCTGTGAGGTAGATGGATTATCTCGGCAAAGGAGAAGTGCTCACTAACAGATTTAGACAGTTGTCAACAATGTTTGAGAGAAATAGGCCTTTTGTGTACATAGAGAAAGTATTAGATCTTTGAAATTAGCTCATGATGAAAGACAAAAGTGTTGCGTTTATAATGTTGTTCAGTGTAGATGGCCGTACCACCTCAACTAGCTCCTTTCGACCCAAAGGAGCAGCGGCTCTACTCAGAGTTCATCACGGATAGCTGAGCTTCTCACCCTATCTCTAAGGAAGATGCCAGCCACCCTTCTGAGAAAACCCATTTTGACCGCTTGTACCCGTGATCTTGTTCTTTTTGTCATGACCCGAAAAGGAAAGGAAAAGTGGATAGGAAAGAACAGGACATACTTTTATTGACTATTCGGATGCAGCCCCAGTGTCAATAACATTTAAATACTTAACTTCACTTCCTGTTTGGTTATCTTTTTTGCATCTTTGACAAGAGAAAAATGTGTATTGACATGTATGTATATATACAGTATATATATAAATATGTTTTTTTGTAAAAAAAAATGGTTTGTGTTTTAAACAAATAACTAATGGATTGCAGTTTTAAAGTAGGCCTAATACATTGTGCTAATCAAAACATACTCTACTCTCTATGTATGTTAGCATGAAAAATATGAGAATCCAAAAATCCAAAAGAGAACTAAAGAAGATAATAACCATAAGATCTATGGAGTAATGCTTTTATATTTTGGTGCAGCATCCAGAAACCACGGGCAGAAAGCGCTGGGGAATACATGTGTGTTTACACATTTGATACCTCACCAAATGCAAATGCAACCATTGAAATAAAAGGTAAGTTTCTACCATAAAACAATAAGAACTACTTTAATTAAGTTATTCTGATTCTGTTTACATCATTGTAGAGTTCTACAAAAAATAATGACCTAAAGCAAAGAGCAAGGGGACCTTGTTGACATTGTTGATATTTGGGTTCATCAATGGCAGCACTGATAACAAGGAGAAATCCCAAGGCTGCTGTCATTGGAAATAGACAGGCGGTGCATGCGCACACACAGCTTTCTCAGAGAGAAGCTACTATACACATTGACCAATTAAACAAATCCTTTCTTAAAGTACAGTTTCCCTCACATAAATAGTATTGTTAATTAATTAGCAGCATTTAAGCAAGTACCTCAAAAATGTTGAGCTAATAGTTTCTCATGTATACATTAGTGAAATCTGTACTTTGAATAGTCAGAAATGCTAACGTGGAACAATGTTGTTTCACTTAAATTGACAACCCAGGGTTTTGTTGTGAGAAAAGGCAAGTGAAATCAAGATCAAGAGAAGCTTACCTACAGTATGTGTAGTGCTTAAGCCAATTTGCTGTGTCAAGGCTATGGTGCATACACTGGCTCTTAACGGTATAGTCAGATATTGTAAGCTAAAACACTTCACATCAAATTTATCCATCCATCCATCTTCTCCTGCTTATCCAGTCGGGTCGCGGGGGCAGCAGCTCCAGCAAGAGACCCAAAACTTTCCGTTCCCGAGCCACAGTAGGAAGCTCTGACTGGGGAATCCAGAAAGGTTCCCAGGCCAGTGTGGAGATATAACCTCTCCACCTAGTCCTGGGTCTTCCCAGAGGCCTCCTCCCAGCCGGTCGTGCCTGGAACACCTCCCAAGGGAGACGCCCAGGGGGCATCCTTACTAGATGTCCGTACCACCGCAACTGGCTTCTTTTTATGCAAAGGAGCAGCGGCTCTACTCCGGGTTCCTCACGGATAGCTGAGCTTCTCCCCACCACGACTATACCTCGATATCCTGTCCATGAATATCACAAACAGGATTGGTGATAAAGCGCAGCCCTGGCGGAGACCAACCCCCACCTGAAACGAGTCCGATTTACTGCCGAGAATCTGTACACAGCTCATGCTTTGGGCATACAGTGATTGGATTGCCCTCAAAAGGGACCGCCTCACCACGTAATCCTGCAGCACTTCCCAGAGTATCTCCCGGGGGACCCGGTCATATCCACAAAATACATGTAGAAGGGCATACTCCCAGGCCCCCTCCAGGATCCTTGCGAGAGTAAAGAGTGGGTTCGTTGTTCCACTACAAGGACGGAATCCGCATTGTTGTTCTTCAATCTGAGGTTCGACAATCGGCTGAACCCTCCTCTCCAGCACCTTAGAGTAGACTTTATCAGGGAGGCTGAGTAGTGTGATACTCCTGTAATTGGCACACACTCTCTGGTCCCCCTTTTTGAAGATCCTTACTGTACACAGCTTGGATGGTTCCCCGCTTCCCCCTCCTAAGGTGGCGGACGGCTTTCCAGAAACACTTTGATGCAGACCGAAAGTCTTTCTCCATGGCTTTTCCGAAGCTCTCCCACACCCACTGTTTTGCTTCTGCTACGGTAGATGCTGCAGCCCTTCGGGCCCGTCGGTACCTTGCAAACGCCTCCAGAGTCTTCCAGGACAACATATCCCGAAAGGCCTCTTTCTTCAGTCGGACAGCTTCCCTGACCACTGGTG
>JAODOY010038287.1:0-20747 GCA_025399855.1 Forbesichthys papilliferus
TGACATACAAGCTGAGTAATTGTGACACAGAATTTCCCCTAGGGGATTAATAAAGTATTTCTGATTCTG
Source organism: Forbesichthys papilliferus (assembly GCA_025399855.1). NCBI lineage: Eukaryota > Metazoa > Chordata > Actinopteri > Percopsiformes > Amblyopsidae > Forbesichthys > Forbesichthys papilliferus. The sequence goes on from JAODOY010038287.1 coordinate 70, forward strand.
ATTCTGATATATACACATACACACGTCAAAACAACATTTTTTTTTTTTTTTTTTACAGACAACCGTGGAATTTCACGTATAGGTATCAACTACAACATTTCTGGTATCGTGACATCCTTAACTGACACTGCGTAATATGCTTTCCGTTAAAGGCTTGCTGAATTGCTGTGATCAGGATCAGCTTTACTTCTCTGCCCCTCTCTCTCAAACAACACACACACGCGTACATGCAGATACATTCGTGCACTGGCTGTGCGTAATGTACATCCATCACACATCCCTTCATCTGGCAGGGGAATCAATGCATTATGCTAACGTAATGCTAACAGCAGAAAAACTAAATGACAAATTAGTTTGCCGTCGCCTTCCGTGATATGTTTGGTTGTTCGCTAGCCAGAAGTGGCGATCCTCTTTCATTAGGTGGGCTATAAACTAGATGTAGATCTGCTACTGCCAGATAGGAGAAGTGGAACCTTTCTTACAGACTACGTTTGCAGCTGCAGATGCCGTTATACAGCTCACTATGACTAGACTAGACCAGGCCTATGCATAGGGTTTAAGGAGGAACAAACCAGGGAGGACACACTCAACTTTAAAAAGTTGAATAAATTAGGCTAAGTAAAAATATATAGCGTGTGCACAACCCTCCCTCCCCCCGACGATGGAATCGTAGACATTTTTCTCATCCAATGCCAATTAGTAGACATCGCCCAACCCTAGCTTGACCATTGCTTTCCTAACGCTGGATGCATTCATTTGAGATGTTTGGTTTAAGTTAAGTTGCAAAGACTACAATAAATCTATATTTTAGGACCTAGGCGCATTTTAGAAACCTGCTGCTGATAGTGTGGCCTGGAAAGGATCGACATTGCTGATGCTTCGCAGTAGACCTGCACGAGTAAATCAATTGAATCAGCCTCATGGATCGGTTACAACTGTCCAATTGTCACTGATACCGATCCAGCTATATAAAGTCAGTATCAGACCGATTTCAAATCTCAGTATCGGATTGGTGCCGCCCCTACTAGTAACAAACTGTCTGTACCTTGTTCTTTTGAAAGATGAACCTACCTGTCCAGGAGGGATGTAGAAGCCCTGAGGGGTGCTTGCAAAGGAAATCTGTTGCTGGGGGATCATCATCATTGTCTGTGAGGCAGACTGGAATACATGTGTAGGGCCAACGGGCCGTGGGCCGCTAGTGGTCTGGACCCTCTGAGCATTAGTGGGCATTGCTGGCCGGTTTGTGTAGTAAGGCTAGAAAACAGCGTTATAGGAGAATGATGTTGATCAATGCAATCAACATCCAAACAGCATTTGACCCTATTAGCAGGTATTGTTAAAGTGACAGTGTGTAAGATTAGCATTTGGAAAACTCCTGTTTGTATGTATGTATAAATAAAATGGCTAAATTAGTGACCAGAATTATTTTTGCCTCCAGTAGCCACGACATCCCTTGTAAGAGAGGGATTTCTGGCCTATAAATATACATAACCCAATGTGTTTACATATTTCTGGGTGGTCATCCACCCAGGATTGCACCAGGCAACATCTATTGCCTGGCAAGTTGATACAAGTTGATTAGCACCAGAGAAATATTGTTTCCTGGTGCAAATCAACTTCTATTCCTGGTAGCTGAATGTTACGGCAATGAGGAAGGAGGAAGAGAAAAGCAGTTACCTGTAGCGCTCTGTATCCACCCTTCAGCCGCACAACACACAAGCAGAATGGCAGGGGGGGGGGGGGGTGAAATCACGGTGAAAACAAGGACAAGCGGGTGTTGAAGGTTGAAGGCAAAGCACAAGAGAAGGAGCATGTGCAGAGCATCAACCAAGCAGTTACCCGTGACCCCAATAAACAGAATTAGATCATGCTACTCTGTATCTAAATGACTAAAAACAAATGCACTGGTGTGACTGCTTCTGGCTTGTAAAAAGTGGGTTTGCTATGTGGCACTGCTCACAATGTTCCCATAGTACCTAGCTGAGCACTGCTTCTGTGTACTCTTAACACCTGGGATTGTACACATGCACAGACACTGAGGAAAAGGGGTGCAGGCAAGAAGCGTGTTAGTACCTGTTGGTGTAACGCACGGGGCCCTGTCGCAAACTGGGAGGACGGCAGAAGAGGGGCAACACGTCAAGATTGACAGCCAGAAACAAGATCCAAGTGCAAAAACAATCGACACGAACATACAGTTTTGACCACAGCACACAAAGCAGGAGCAGGAGCCAGCAAAGTCGTGAAATACCTGTCTTGGCTGCGGTGCAGAGTTCATTTGGGTGGGTGGTGGGGCTGCAAAGACAAGAGAGGGTGGCTGTCCAGGGGGATAGGCAGCCTACGAGAGTGGAACAAGGGAGGTTTGAAAGTGTTCCAAGTGTATGATTCGTCAGATTAAATACATTACATTCAAGTACTGATATAGCAATACTCACATTTGTGTCAGAACAACCAGAACAGGCTTATACCATAAATCACTATCCATCAATGTCAATTCCAACTGGGTTGTCGATTTCATCATATTTGGCTACTGGTTTCTCACCTGTGTCAACCCAGGGGAAGGGGAGGGGTGTGGGACAGACGTGGGTCCCGCTATAGGCTGTGGTGGTTTGTTCATTTCACGTGCTTCTATCGTTCTGCATGAGGGTGGCACTGCCTCGCCAGCCTACCTAGGAAAGGGGGTCAAAGAACTAATTTATGAAGGACGGGAGGAGGGGGGGGGTTTCACTTCACTTGACACTGTTTGCTTCAATGGGATAAAGTGACAGTTATTAGGGCACACCGTGAGACAAAATGCCATACAACAGGCAGAATGGTGTAGTTGTATCTGAACAGGCAATAGGGGTGTGGTCAATGGCACCTCCTAAGATAACACATATGATCCTAACCAGCACCATTTCACAGAAATGTACACTGCATCACTTTTCAAAGTAATTTGCTAAAGCAGACACGTGGTTTTAATTATTAATGCATCTCATAATTGCTTAGTAATAATGGTTAATAAAGGGGTGAAGTAATTATGTGTCCATCAGAGTAGCTGCTGTTTTTATTTGCAGCAGCCACTCTGAATGACACATGGTAACTGCATAGTTATATACAAGTTGAACTGGGCACTTCATTTAGGTAACATAAGGCAAAGAATTAACATTTTAGCAGTGAACTCACTGGTGATGACAAGGCCCGCAAGTCTCTTGAACTATCTCTATGACTTTAGGAAAATGGATCCCACAGGGTCAAAGTTCATTTACTGTATTGCTAAAGACCTAAATGATCCTGTAAATATATATATATTTTTTTTTACATCACAATAATATGCAAAAAAGTTATCAACCAATGTCAGCGTCAGTGCTTGCATTAATACAATATAAACCACTATACTTAGCAGACGTGTCACCACTCATCCACCTGCTGAAATAGTGATATTAGCCGCTAACTACGGTAGCTCTGGATGTCTAATGCCATGCTAGTTACACAATTTGGGAGTAGACAATCTACCATATGGTAGCAGCAGCAGTATATAGTAATCATATTTGCATATACCAACAAAATATCATGTTTTAAAATGCCAGCTTGAGTTATTCGATACGATGAGTTAAAGTGTACAGCCAGTTCTGTCGTATCGGTGACTGGATTTTGTACTGGCCCGTTAGCTCAAGTTTTAGCAGATTAAGTTAACCTAGCGAGCTAAATCTGCTACGTGTCCCACCATCATTAACATTAAGCCAGTTGTTCGTGACGTGGCTTAACATAAGAATACAGTGCCAGTAGAATATTGTTCAAATGTTAGTTAATTTCCAATGCCAGTGGCTTCAAAATCACGATAAGCATATACTTTGGCCTAGTAAACCACACATCACTTGACATTGATAAGTAGGTTAATTCAGCAGGCTAGTTAGCGTTTAGCCCAAAATTATATTCAGAAGACAGTTTAAATGCCGGTATGGGCTTAGATTAAAATCAGTGAAGAGACATTTTTAATTACATACCGTAATGTCAAGTACCGGTAGATCACGTTTCGAGCATTTCAAAGCTATCATCAACTGTATAAAATAAAAAAGCTGGCCATTGGCATTGCTGATAAACCACCAAACTAACCATGTATTTTAATATTTGTATTAGGTGTCAAAAGCAGTGCTGATAACATGCCGGTAGCTCATGAAAACATGCACTGCCAGATAAATATTACTAATAACAGTATTAATCGGCTGTCATTTTAACCAGTTCCTAAAGTGGCTAGGCTAGCTCAATAGGTACCGTACTGTACAATGGATGTCTTCAGACAAGTGTGATAAATTGTTCAATGTATGTTTATATCGGAATATATTCATTTTATAATGTTTTTTTATATAAAGACTATACACACACACACACTTCACAAACGACTAAACCAGGTAAAGTTGGCTAATCTTGTGTGGTTTGACAGCCGGCCAGGCCTCTTCATCAAGCTAGTCAGTATTTGCCTTTGACCAAAAACGAAGTCAAGCCTAAATGTGCTTTCAAGCTAGCTTCTTTAGCCATGCCTGTTAGTGTTCTCTTACCAGGAATAATTTAGGTCTGTGTGGTTTGATGGAAAGACGGGGATTCAGCCACTGAAGCACTATCTTCTATTACTTATTGTAGTGATGTTTTCTTGTCCTTTATTCCAAAATGAAAGTAATCTCCTTAGCTATTGATTTAGCAAGCTATGTAGCTAACTGGTAGATTGGACGAAGGCTACTGCTGTCACTTGCTATTTAAATCCCTGGAGCGTGCAAAAGTGACAGTATACAAAATCAAATAATATAGTACTTCATGAGTACTATTTGCAACTATGATGCCTCCGAAGAAAGCCTCTGGACCGGAGGTCCATGATCAAGGCGTCGATGGTGACGGATTGCCGGTAAGGTTATATATACACAACGGGCGTTTCAGAGGGCTTACAGCGAGGCCATAATGCGATGTTATTCGTCTTGTGCCGGTGCGCCTAGTAAGTCGCATGGGTACTTCCGGGAACATAGAAATTTGATGCAATTTCCCAGGTCATGTGACAGAGGAGAGTTGTATTGCGATTTTAGTTTTACATTTTTTACATGTTATGATTGCACACTAAAACGACTTAACACTTTAAAATAGCTAATTGCTTATTTGATATAGTACGGTAGATTTTAATAATAAAAAATAAAAAGAATGCTAAAATAGACGTAAAACAAGTTAATATCATAATAAATTGTTAAGCATATATTAGGCTTTTTTGTTGTTGTTGTTGTTGTTGTTGTTGTTTGGGACAACTGAGAGGCTACCCACCCCTTTGCATTGTGTGTTGCTACCATGCCAGTGCCACACACCCTCTAACATTCCCCCCCCCTATGCTCTTAGAACGGCTGTGACTTTTAAAGCTGCTCATGTCAGGAATCACAGACTCATCAGGATCTGATTACATGTTCCTCAAGAGCTCAGATGCATGTTAGATGTCTGTGGCTCCTGTCTGTCAATGAGCCTGAAGGCTGTTGTCAGATGAGCACTGGTCATTGTGTCTGGAGCTATATGGTTTACCTGTAAAACCAGCATAATGAACTCATAGACAAACAGACAAAATGTCTATCCAAAATGCATGGGCATGTCACGGTCCTGGATTGAGCTGTGTCAGGGTTGAAACAGGGTAGGAATGTCTGTATAGATGTATCATTTAGCTATTTTGCATTAACCTGTTTAACATTTAAACAACAAAAAAATTAAAAACAGACACCCTTTTCAGGGCACCTATACATTGAATATAGATATGCAAATACATTTAGTGTATTAAAGATGATTTATTTCTATGAAATTAGTATTTGTCCTCTCAAATGTCAAATTATCAAGGTTGTTGTATATATTTGAGTATTCCAATGTGTTTGTCATTTCTCATTGCATGCAATTAGGCTACGGTCCCAGTAGTAAAACCCATAAGTAATCACCTTAATTAAAAAGAATTACAAATACATATTAATATTTAGTAATCAAGATCAGACACATGTATAATACTATTATGCAAAAGAGTTTAATTGGTGAAAAATAAGTGTTTGCAAACAGGTGATATTTGATGATATTTGCATTATGTAACATCCTCAATGTAACATCCATTAAATAAACAGCAATATCTGCATATGATATTATTAGTCATAACTGGACAAGAGTGATGTAGTGCAAATGAAAATGCAGTGCATAAGAGGGACACAAGTTGCAGATAGTTATTGTTACAGATACATTAAAGAGTTATCTGGTTTGCTCAGAAGACCACGATAAACAAAACACACAAAGTCATCTTTGGATCCAGCGTAGGCATCCATGAATTACTGGTCTTTGACTGAGGCACTGTTTCTTCTGATGCATCCATTAGTTTTTTTGCTGGCAGGAAGTGAAAGAACATGCTTTCTCCAGATCTAATGGAAAAGGAGAGAACAGTGTTTGTGTTAATGTGCAACCTTTACAAATATATATATATACTGTATATGCCTACACATTTCTGTCGAGTGTAATTGAAAACGTTCCCAATATTTCTGTATTTAATTAAATATACAGACCTGGAGTACTGGCACCGCACTTTCTGAGTGAGTCCATTGCAGCCATGTACTCTGGTCGAAGAAAACTCTCAACTGTTTGCCCTGCTGTTACTTCCTGCAGACACTTGGTAGAGTCTTTGAAGAGAAGGTTCCTTCCTTCAATAGACTGAAACATGCTGAAAGTGGGATCAGTGCCATCTTTTCCAAACTTAATCTGAACATGAAGAAAAGAGACAGTAGGTTAGCATAATTGATTTGCCCCATTAAAAATGTTTAATAATACCATTATTCATATTTGAATAATCAGAATAATTGTACAGTATGTGGGAACATACAGATGAAAATTAGAACTGCTGTACATCCCATTGTGTGATAATTTATACAGCCGTTGAAAAAATTAAGAGGCCAATGCACATTTAAAAAATATATAATAGTAATATACAAATAAACTGTAAATGTAAAATAATAAATATAAATATAAGTATACATATATTACATGTAAATATCTAAAACAATTACAGTAAAATCAGAAGAATTGCTGCAGTGGTCTCTTAATTTATTCCAGATATACATATACTACATATAATTTATTATTAATAATAAAAAAACACCTTTCAATGAAATCAAGGACACCTAACACTATAAATATATAAATATAAAGACACATATAATATAAGACATTTGACTAAAGACCCATTTATGCTTCTGCGTTGATCTTACGTCAAGCCTCCGGCGTCAGCTATGGCGTACTTTACACTGTCGTGAGCATTTTATACTTCTGCGCTGGTCTGTGCTAGAGCCAGACTTTCCAGGGAAATAAAGGCATATCAAAGCATTTCTTACCAAAAAATCTAATAAAAATATCACGATTGTTAAGGTAGACAATCTGTGCATGTACTGGAGGTTTGTTATAAAGATCCCTAAAGCACAGCATTATATAGGCTTGCATTCACAAGACTGTTGTTGGCTGCGTCGAATCGACAAACGGACACGTAGTACATTTTTTGAGAGGTGCGCGTCAGCCTCGATGTAGGATATGTACGTGGCTACAGGAAACCTACGGCGTAGAGTCCGCGTAGGTGCAACGCAGAAGCATAAATGGGCCTTAAGACATGAGCATACATTTTAAAATATATTAGATACAAATAAACCAAACTGTGAAAAATAAATAAATTGAATAAATAGTTAAATGTTACAGGCAACATATAAATAAATATATATTTATGTATGTATGTATGTAGGCCCATGTATATATACATACATATGTATGTACAGTATATTTATGTATGTATATGTATACATACACATACAGTATACAGAAATGTACTGTATATGGATACAGTATGTTCATTGTACATACTGTATAAATCTGTTCTATATATTGTTTATATATAATTAATATATTTAGTTTGATGTATATGTAGACTATAGCACAGCTTCTGATAATGAATATGAATGAAATCCCATAAAGAAGATAAATACGGTAGTAACCTATGTTTTAAAGTTACACATTTAACAATACAATACAAATGCAGTAAACAGTATACTCTTGTACACTCTTCCTTATAGGACACCGAAACATTCTCCCATACAAACCTGCTGCTCCTGCAGAATGCGCACCACCTCCCTGCGTGTCTCTGGACGAGTAATGACAGCATGGGCTGGCACCTTGGCCAGGTGGCATGAGATAAAGTCAGAGATGGGAACCGGTGCTTTTCCAGGGCAAATGAGCTCAAAGTCAGCAGCGCTAACATCCCGAGCCCATGCTGGACGATCTGTTTTATCTGAGATGAGAGCATAATGTTATGAATAACTTTTTGCTTTAAGACCAGATCAATTATGGAGATGAATGCATACAAAGTATCTTACCAATGATTTCTTGAATAACTGTGTGTTTTATGAATGCAACATCTCCAGCACCCTCAACAAGACATCTGTAGTGAAAAAATGAAAACACCTTTACTGAAATGAAGTAAACTATAGAACAAAAACAATATTGCATGATCCCCCGCCTACCTGAACGCCCCACTGTAGCCATAGTACATCTCCTCAGCACTAGCTTTGCACTTGGACTCGTCTCCAACAGCTCTGCCACTGCCACGGCACTGAGCACACAATGAAGATGCAGGGTCTGCTCCTGGAGCACAGCTTTTACTGAAAAATGTAGCTGAGGATGGAGAGGACCATTCCCAGCATTGTGTGCTGGTATTACAATCACTACTGTATGCTAGAAATAAGAATAATGTATTTGGTAGAACATGCACACCACTCCTTACCAAAATCACAGGACTGAGTCCTTGTGTGGATGAGACCCATAGGGATGTTCCAGCCAGCGGTTCTGCCCATGCCAGTATGGCAGGACTTCTTGCCCTGCAGCGTCTCCCAGGTAACCCCAGAACCCTTCTTTATCACTGCCACAGCATAGTATGAGGAAGCTGACTCTGTCCAAACAAAGTCACAGGTGTACATAAGCACAGTGAAAGTACAGTATATACAGCTTTAGTTCTGTTACTGTTAACCAGAATGATCACCATTATATATATACTGTATATAAATAGAGGAGTAATTTCACCATTTGCCTCTACACTGTACCATATGTGCAATGTAGCAGCAAAACCATTATAAATGTATTGGTACGTAGACCAGTAGTTATGTTGAAGTTACAATTATGTCAATCAAGATAATACGTAGATTAGTAGCTATGTTAAAGTTACAATTATGTCAATCAAGATTCAAATCAGATGCTTTTATCACCCATTAACAAAAGCTAACATTTGAGGATTTGTACTGACCTCCTCCCGAGGAACTGCAAAGCTCTGTGGAAGAGAGACAAAACACGTTTGTATAGATGTTCACTAAAACCAAAGGAACACACATGAATCACGTGTGGCTTTATACCTGTATCATACTGCTCCACCATGACAGGGACCAGACCACACTTGCCAGCTGTATAAACCTCTCCTCCGTCCATCGCCATTGCATCAGCCTCTTTACGCTGTAGGAGGAGAAGAAGGTGAAGGAAACGGATTCAGGCCACCAATAAAACAGAGAAAAAAGTTAGGTTTTGATTGGCCTACCATTATCTTTGCCACACACGCATGTACTGAGTCCGCTCTCTCGCATTCAATGGAGGTGAGTCCATCACTGATGCTGCTGACGCTCCAGGTGTCACACTTGTCTGTCTCTGCTTTGCCCACTGCACACCATTTAATAGATGAACCTGACTCCATTACGGATGGCTCTAGAACATTAAGGTCAAATAGATGGCACAGATTTAAAGGTCCAATCATTCATTTTCATCTCCCAAATAAATCTAATAGTTTACAATACTGTATATTCACCTGCTGGAGTAGAATGAACCTGCTATCTGTATATGTTGTTTCAAATCTTTAAGATGTATATGAATATGCTTTATGTATATAGAATCTTTTTTTTTGCTGTAAAACATTGTTAAATTAACCTTGAAATGTAATGGGTATTGAGCGAACAGAGGGTAGAACCCCCCCCCCCCCCCCCATGTACACACCACGTGCACAACATGCTATAAACATGTTTATAGCATGCATGTAAATCAAAATACAGTAAGAGGCTGTATGTTGAGAAAATATTTGCTTTTATGAGGGAATTTATTTGCCATTGTTTGGAGACATATTACTATTTCTGCTCAGGTTTGCATGTTAACACAACATATTGAAATACCCTGCCCAAACTTAAGGGATTTAAGTTCCACATTAATATGTCCAGTGTTTATTTTTGTATTTTGTGAAAGTTTTTTCTATCAAGCCCTACCTTTCGTCAGGGAGCGAATTACACTTAAGTACTCAGCACCCAAATACATCCAGGGGCAGGCTACAGGCAGCTTTACCAACTGTTGTGTTTTGTCACTGAACATCAGATCCTTGGCTGGTGCATAGGCTTGAGAAGAGAAGAGGTCAAAGCCCTATAAAACGGAAAATGTATGGTCTCATTTAAACATGCTGTGGCATTGCAAGAATTGTGTACTTTATATTTTTAATGACATTATATATCAGTAATACTGTGAACTACTGGTATAATAGAGTATACATATTAGTAATCACTGTATTAATACATTATTTCAAATAACAGGGTAGACAAGTTGTAACTTACTTGAACAGTGGTGAGGCTTCTATATATTAAGTCAGCCAGCTCTGGGTCTTTGCGGCTAACCACAGCATGGGCAGGAACCTTGGCCAAGTGGCAGCTCTTGTAGCTGTCGATGGGTGCTCTGCTGCCATCCTTGCAAAGCAGCTCATAGCTAGCTTTATCTGATTCTGTATAAGTGTAATTGTCAATAACTATCTCTAAGTATAGAGTATTATTACATTATACTTGCAAAAATTGTATGCTCTATTTCTTATGGTCCATATTATGAAAGATACAAGGTTTAATTCACTTAATTTTTGGAAATTCCAGAGAAAACAATTGTGGTTGATTTACCTGGAACAGTAAGGTGCTTGATAAAGGCCACATCTCCAGTGCCATCTGCCAGGCACCTAGATGTAACATTAACATATAAGAAGGAATTAATGTTTCCAAGACAACATAGATTGCAAAGCTTAATTTGTGGTAATATGGGAAATGAGTAGAAAATAGTTAATAGTTAAAAGTGAGGGGGGAATTATTATTATTCCATATTTGTATGGCAAACTGAACTGAGTCATATGGGTTGCTGCAGTGGTGGAAAAAACGTTATCATGTTTTATCTACCATACTGGGCATCCAAGAGGGCACTTTTCCAGCTGTGTTTTCTAACATGGGGGCATCGGGGGGGGGGCAATCGCCCCCTCAGCCCCCCCGAGTCCACCACTGGGTTGCTGTGAGCGCTTCCATTCCAGTCTAAACTGAAAGCCATTTAAGGTGTATCCTGCTCTTAGTTGTATTGTGGGGTACCCCTTATCAACACTGCTCCAAGATAGGAAATCCCAATACAATGAAAAAAAAAAAGTAGAGATATACTTCACTCACTTGAAGGCTCCTGCGTAGTCATAGTAAGGCTCTGCCGATGATTTAGAGCAGTCACCCCTGCACAACTGACACAGAGTGGTGCCTTTAGTCGCTCCTGGAACACAGCTGGCCTGGAAGAAGTCACGCACAGCTGCAAAACGCAATGAAGTTCAAATTAAATGGTATACATCAAGTCAGAGAGTCGGCTACTATTGCACATGACACATGGCAACAGTTTTGATGGTGTTCCGGGCTTTTGTTGCTTTTTTAAATAATAATTTATTATTATAATTTTATTTGTTACAGCCTACTATAATACATAAGACTTCATCTGGTATCTGAAAACCAAGCAGCAGGAGTAAGTAGGAATACAAGTAAACAATACTGTATGGCAATTGATTCCCCAGTTTCCTTTACTGAATCCATACAGCACAGTCATTACCGTACCCTGCTCGAGAGGTGTATCCTCAGTGCCCGACCAGCGGAGAATTTGCATTGCCACCAACGTTCCAATGGGAATGTTCCAGCCTGCTGATTTCCCAATCCCAGTGTGGCAGGATTTCTTTCCCCGTAAATCATGGAAGCTGAAACTAGTTCCCTTCTTTGCAACGGCAACAGCATAGTAACAGCTTTCGGAGTCTGCTCATGGACGAACAGACAAATAAAAACTTTAATTCATTCAAAATAATGACAATTTTCTACACCTTTTCATCACAAATGATTGTCAATTAGATACTTATTATAGTATAATAGATAAGCAAAATTTTGGTTTTAAACTGTTTTTATTGGACGGATAGACCATGGCCGTGACTAACCTGGACCATAGTCTTCAGAAATAATTGGCTTCAGGTCATAATTAACCAGTCCAGCTGTGTAGATATCCCCTCCATCCAAAGTAATGGCATCAGCTTCACCAGCCTGTCAGAATCATTTGAATGATTATGGACCAGCATAGGCCCACATTTCTGTTGAACTTGCTCATTAGACCTAGTTTGTCTTAAATAGGCATGCAATTAGAGTTAAAGCAATGCTCTTATTATGCTACGTGTATGTGTGTAAGATATGCTAAACAAATGGTGGTGTGTGTAATCCATTTAGCAGCCTACCTTAATTGCCTGGATGCATTCTATAGCTCTTTCTCGTCTTACACATGTGAACACGGGGGCAGCTACTGCAAGGTCTCTGCACTTTGTCATTTCTGCGTCTGATAAGACGCACCATTTCACCTTTTCAGCCGGAGCAACAAACGCTGTCTCTGTGCAGAATAATAGACCACAAAGTTCAAAGCTGACTTGAAAGTGTTATGCATCTTTGTTGAGTTATTTGCAGTTTGCCGTTTTTTTTAGTTTTCTTTTGGTGTTTTTATCTTAAAATATAAAGTGCATGCATTAATATTTTTTTTGCAGTTGAAAAGTTTGTGTTTGCGGATAGCAAAAACATGTATGGATTATATGCACACATATTGAGAAATGTTTGCGTGTGGATTGCACAAACACATTTGTGGATTATACCTATGCATGCAAACTGAGAGGTGTGTGCTTGTGAATGATAAAAATGCGTGTGGATTATACTTTTGCGCTTGAATAATATTGATAGAAATCTATCCCCATAAAGTGCAGGCAAGCAGTGACAACTGCATAGTGACAAGCACACAAATATCAGTTTATTTTGCCATGGTCATGACCATATTGTGTGAATAAACTGTATTATGGCAAATGATTAAACTAAACCAACTGTATTAAAATAAAGGTAGGCCGGTATTGATCTGCCTTCAACAAAGTATATCTTGTAGGCCTAAAAAACAGTATTTAATTTTTCATTTCTTTATTACATTCTAAAAACGGTATAATGTTTTGTGAACAATAAATTATTGCGAACACACGCACTGTCGAGGACGATAGCTCTGTGGCTAGACCAAAGCTATAGTGTTCTTGCAGAACGTGACTCCCATCAGAGTACAGTCACAAATGCGCGAATGAAAACCTAGACAGGCAATGGACCTTCCCATGCGAAATTCATAATGAAAAACTCCATTCCATCCTGCCTTGCAAAGAAAACCAGCTATTTACAGCCGCCAACTACACACACACCCTTGCTGTTGGTTGAGGCTGCATATTTAGGTGAAATTTAAGATGTAGATAACTTTATTGATCCCAAAAATGGCAATTAATTTGCAGCTTACACCATTCATCCACAGATGTACACCCTCTTATCACATGACATATGACATATGCGTTAAACACAGATCAAAAACAAAAGTATCGGACAAGTTCATCAGTGTTGCACTAGACCAAATGAAGATGTGAAATTACTTCGCCACAGGAAGTAAATGTTTTATTCACTCCTTCGCTCAATATAGATGGAACATGTGAATGTATGGAATGGGTGGTGAATATTGTCAATTGGTGAATACTGTCAATTTTGCGTATGTGTGACCGCACCCTCATCATACTTACGATGTAAAACTGCGTGCAAAGGTATTTACATCACCATCAGTGTTGGGCAGTAGCTAGTTACTAGTAACCACTTAATGTAAAATTATTACTTTTTCTGAAAACTAGTAGTGTAAATTATTACTATTTCCAAAACAGTAATATTATTACAATTACGAATCCAAATAACTAATAGTTATTGCGTTACAAGAATGAGATTTCTGGTCCTAGCAAACTTAGGGTAGGCTAATTGAACCGGCCTGTCCAATCATCTGGTTTGAGAGGCTGCAATATTTTCACTTTGGGTGATTGTTGAGTCCTAAGATTAATATGGATTTAATTATAAAATTAGCCGGCTACACATGTTGTAATTTTTCGGCAGGGGCAAGGCAGGGTATAGTGATTGTGAAAGTAATATAATAATGTAACTAATAATGTAAGTAATTCATTTTAATACTTAGTAGTAAGTAAAGTAATATTATAATTTTTTGAAGGAGTAATAAGTAACTAGTAACTTATTACAATTCCTGAGTTACTTGCCCACACTTGTAACCGTTGTTTGAACACAGTTCAAAAAATTGGACAATTGCACACTTTTCAAACTCGTATTGGTATTGACCTATGTTGGCTCCATAGAACACTGTCGGCTGAACTAGGCTTGCCAATTTTTACATGTTTTTTACAGATTTAAGAAAATGTCTTACCTAGACACCCAATCAACACGGCAAAGAGATAAAGCTTCATGTTGGATAGTGTGTGGGACCTCCAGGTCAACAGAGCAGCAGTCAGTTGAGTGGACAGCGCATGCTTTTATAGAAGACCTCCAAGTGGGATGACTAAGCTGAAAAGGTCATTGTTTGTTTAAGGTTTCCAAAGCCCAATGTGTGTGGAGGGGGCGTTCAGGCTAGCTGAACCGTGAGAGGGATCGGGGGAGGGAGAAAGAAAGAGAGAATGGGTCTATTAGAATTTCTGATATTTCATCATAATGGAAATGTTTTAGTAGGCCTCCCTGCATGCACTCTCTCCTCTCTATAATAACTCAATGGTAAAATGTTTCTGCAAAATTACAAATGGGAGGTTAATAAATAGGACATGAACACTACAAACTGCATGGCCTTGGTCTGTAGCCTGTTGTCACAGCACATGTTCTGTAGGCTATATTACAACATAGGCTTAATTGACACCTGGTCAAATATTTTGTTGTCTGTATGTGTTTAATTCCACCCAGTTTCTACTCAAAGTTTAATTACACAAAAAAACACAAACTGCATGACCTTGGTCTGTCAAGTTTAGCATATTATCAAATCTATCCCATCATTACGCCTAAATATAAGGTTTTTGGTCTGCAAGCCATGCAATTTGAGGCAGATTAACAAGTGAAAGTGTATTTGACATTTAGGGATTTTCATAAAAAGTGATAGGTCTATTAACCTTGTTATGGCTAGGGTTAGGGGTCAATTATGGCTCCCTCCATCTATAGTTTGTTTTTTCAATATATTTTTGTGATTGCTTCTGAAGACAATTTTACCTTCTTGTAGGCTATTTGTATTAGCAATAGAAGCTGGGCCCTCACTTTTATTTATTTGTTATTTAATTATTAATGGTAAATAGGAATGATATAGCAAGTTCAGATAACATGAATTCAATACAATCCTACAGTCTGGTGACTGTAGGATTGTATTGTAGTTTAAATGTTTAATACTATTTCTTACACATTGAGCTGATGAGGTAGGATATGTATAGTAATCTGTACACCTATCCATAGGACTACACATGTGAACTCATTGACAATATTAACTTGTTAGCACTGGTGTAGGTTAAACTTATACAGCAAGCACCAAATGGTGTCCTATAGAACAGTTTTTTCCCATTTGCACATTTAAATTATATTTGAATAGATGTAGCCTGTTTATTTTTAGCTTTATGGCCCTGGATACTAGGGTTAAGGACACCTGGTGGTGAAATTTCATAATTACTTATGCGTAATCTTAAAACAAATATTGAAATGGCTCGAGCAGGTAATTTGTAACATTCTTTATGCTAGCGATAGAAGGATAGTATCTATGTTGCAGTGCAGTTTATAGTGCTGTTTTGCAATATGCAGGCTATGCAACATTGGTTGAAATCTTAAACTAGCTGTCTGAAGACCCTTAAAGTGGTTCTAGAAGACATTTTCTGCCACTAGATGTCAAACTATCTAAGCACCAGCATCCCGGAGCAAAACAAATCTTGTGTGCCACACTCGTGGACTAAAATGCACACAAGCCAGGCTATGGAAAATAAACAGAAATGTATGGATCATCCTCTGCTCAGGATGCAATTACTCCAGTATAATATTCACATAGAAAATTGCTGTTTGCTGCATATTAATGTTTAAACAATTGAAAATAGTAATTTAATGGAGCTAATCGTTTTCATTAAGTTAATGTCACCTTGGCAGAGCATTCTATTAGGATAGTCAGTTGATTTTAACGGGCAAAATTCCACATTCAGTCTCTAGGCAAAAATCAAATATTAACTTCCATTGACTGTGAATTAGTGAAGAGGCATGATTAATGGGGTCAGCACCATAAGGAATCTACATATATACACTCTGACCATTATTGATCACTGTCATTTCTTGTTTCGTTCCTATTGCTGAATTTGGTCCTTTATACTTTTAGGTTAAGTAGCAACTAAAACATGCTCAGAGATAGTGACATTTGAGTCATATTTTACGTGCAGATAGCAAAGCTGTACTATCTTTTCCCAATATAGATCAATTATACCCAGAGTTCATCGGCCCTACCCTCCGCATTGCCTTTTGCCCTCTAAGTCCATTCTACGGTACAGTGAAATCTGCATAAAGTGAGGTTTAAACGTCATCAGTCACAATAACAGACAAGCACCTCTGCTAGAACACCTTTTTACATGCATGTTGAAAACATTGTTTGAACATTCACCACGGCAGCAGTAATGCAGTGGGTAAGGCAACGCAACATGATTGAGAAGTTGCTAGTTAAAACCCTGCTAACTCCTGTTGAAGTGTCCATGAGCAAGACACTGATCTAACTGCCTAACTCTTGGAGGTTGGCATCTTGCATGGTTTTCACTTAATGAGTATGGGTGAATGTCAGGCAATACTGTAAAGAGCTTTGAGCTTTTATGCAAAAGAATGTCAGAAATTACGACATTTTCAATTAGTTCAACATAGCTTGGAGAACAGGCACAGCTAGACTAGGTGATAAAACAGAGTAAATGGCCTCATGTTCGATCAGCTTCAGGATCACCCACTTTCCCTCCCTCCCATCTACTTCCATTGTCCATACAAATGTTCAGATTCAGATTAGCAATATCAGTTTAGCAGTTTGGGTTTCTTTTTGGCTACAGTGAGTATCTGTGAATGATTAACTTTACTGACCATTCATTCCTCAAGATTACATGATAAACCGATAAACAAACAAAACAAAATTAACAAATACAATGCCTCGGGTCTATCTTCGCATTATGTTTAGCAGAAATGTTTAGTTGTTAGCAGCAGAGCTTATTAATATAGATGTGTTGTATGTGAAACATATGCAAAATATATAAAACAAGTTATCTAGGGTGTAAACATACGTTGAGGCCATCACCACTGAGATGTGATCCAATAAACTAATATCTGGGTTTAACAAAAGACCAAGCAAAATTTCCCATGGTTTTGATGGTTATATTTCAGCAACAGCATATTTTCTTGGCAGCATATAAAAAAGAAAGACTAAAACTAATGTTCAAATCGCTCTACTCCATTCCTGTACAGAGCAGGTATTTTTTCCCCAATTCTGTATCAAAATCCAGAAACCTCAAAGTTATCAGTCTATTGAAACTTAAGTAAAACTGTGCAGATCTCCTCCAATCCTGATCTACACAAATATATAGGGGATAGTGAGCATTCAAATGCAACTGTATTTTGTAGACATTGTCTCGAGGCCATACCCTTCATAATAATCAGTATATCAATGTGACCCACAAACAAGCTTCAGACCACATTTGGGACAAATAGATGCTTCAGTAAAAAATTCAATTAAAATAAACTAATTTACCTGTACCAGAGTGTAGAAAACAAGCCACAGCCTTATTGGGAGGGTAGTCCTTTTACATGTTTCTAGTGCCTTAATATTCAGTAACCTATTATATAGGAACCATTATTTTTATATAAGCTATATCAAATGTATTCAATCAGATTATCTTTAATGTGTTGGGAAAAATGTTTATCTTAAATCAGAAATATAATACACAGTACAAAAAAAAACAAAAAAAAACAAAAAAAAACGAGAGAACGAGAGTGCTGGCATCAATAACACCTTACTGGCACTACAAATGGTTAGGCTGTAAGGAAAGACAGCCGAGCCACTGAAAAAATGTCCTGGCAACAGAGGGCCTAGTCCTGGTAGAACACAAGGTTAAGAGGTCAGGGCCCTTAATACCACCCCCAGTCATAGGTGATGGGTCTACCGGAGAAAGACAGGCATACAGTGGAAGGAGGGTGTGGCTTGGTGGGGAGAATGGTGCTAGTTCCTCTCCTGCACAAATACAGTCTCCTGTGGGCAGAGCCCCGCCTCCTGGAGTGTGATGTCATAGTCCAAATGGGCAAGTTTCCGTCTGGGGAAGTTAGTGACGAGCTCGAAGCGTTCATTTGGATAGCCCTTGGACTGGACGTGTCTTACCAAGGCCTTGAAAGAAGAGGGTAGCACCGGGAAAGAGGTTTTAAAATTTAGAAAGCATTCATTTTAGAAAATCATGTAATTCAATAAAAAGTACAAATATTATGTTCTCTCACCATAAGTTTGGCTTTGGAGGATAGGGAAATCTGTTCTCTCTGTCCATCAGGGTAACGCAGCATTAGCCTGGCCTTGGGACCTGGAGACAATCAACCATTAGGCATGGCACAAGATGTGTATGCATAGCAGCTATAACAGCAGTCTCAACCATGACCATGCCACCCAAGATCTACTGTATATCTCCCTCTCTATATTTATATAGTTTAAAGTGGATCTATATGATCTTCTGCCACAATATGTCACACTAGGTGCAGCAGCATCTCATAAAAAAATAAAAAAGCATATGCACTAACATGCACGAGCGGAGGGCATCAACCGCGACACGTCAATGGCTCAGGTGGTGTCACAAACATGTATCAGAGCAGACTCATAATATGTGACAGACAACAACATATTATAAAGCACAGTTGGCATTCTAAAACCTACTGTTAATATATTGGCGCATTCTGGCTCCAACGTAGGTTTGTTCCGTCCCTTCGAGAAGTCAACTTCTACTGGGATTTCATAAGCGTTGCGCAGCGAGGCAGATCAACAAAACTTTGACTTCCTTTTTAAGGAAGATAATTAGCCTATTAGCCTAACTATATTTCCACGCTAAAAACTATTGCAATTTAAACTCCCCGCCTTGTACTTTCTAGATTTTACTTTATAAAAATTAACTTCGTCCGTGATGTTCTGCTCACCAGATAGAATGGAATTCAGATGTCATTCAGACGTGGAAAACAATGGCTTATAACGTCTTTACACCAGGCAAAGGCATTAAGCCTTATAGTTTTATTTACGGACCAACACAGCCACTTACGGATGAGATTACTTTGCCTTCTGTAGTATTTCTGTCACGGAGAAAATTGTTAAAATATACAGAGACAGCATTATGTACAGTGCTTAAACGCACATTTGAACAGCATGGGTAGTAAATAGGTCTAGTAAGCGATCGGGAAAACGTGAGGGCAGATAATCTGACATTTTTATAGACTGAAATATATCCCAATTTCCATTATTGAACTATTTCCGTGTGTTTTAACCGTTCACTGACAAGCTTGTCTCTTCTCATCTCTGCTCTCATTCTCAATATCCTATAGCACAACCTTAAACATTGAGAGTAGTGCTATATCATACCATCGTCATCAAGGCAGTCAGAATCAAACGGATTGGTTGTGTCAGGTTTGGAAGAGCCACTGCTGAGGGCAGCTGTGTTATCGTGGTTCCCTGCTAAGTCCTGGTCAGGCTGAGGACAAGACGGCCCTGAAGCCGGGGGCTCCAGATGGTTCTTTTTACTCTCTTCTTTCCTGTGGCTGTGGTTATTCTCTTTGTAAGGTGACTTTCTGTGGCTGGAAGGGGCACTGTTTGGACAGACGGGCTGGGGTGTTGAGGTGGTGGTCGCAGGGTTTTGTCTGCTGGAGGAGCTCTTCTCCTCGTGAGGATCGGGCGCCTCACTGTCCGAGCTCTCAATGGAGATGAGGCCCTCGCTGTCGGTGAAAGGCTCTGCGTCCGAGTCGTCATCTGAGCGAGGCGAGTCGGGGGCCTCTGGGACGATGGGAGACTCGTAGTGGGTCTCCTGTAGGGAGGCCCGGATGGCTGCCTCCAGCTGGCTGTCCTCACTGGCGTCAATCAGACTCTCCTGGGGAACAAAATGGAAGCTGTTAGAGAGAGACAGGACACATCAGGGTGGAGCAAGCTGTACCAGCGACTGGCGACTCACAGAGCGAGCCCGTTTGGCGGGGGGAGCGTGGCAAGATGGCCCATCTAGCTGCCCATGCTCCGCCAGGAAACCTGTTGCCTGCTCCAAGAATGATGCAACATCCAGCTGGTTCCACTCAACCATTTTTTGACCTATAAGGAATGTGATACAAGTATGTTTGCATGGGTTAACATCGTGTCAAGTTTATTTACAGTATCTCACAAAAGTGAGTACACCCCTCACATATTTGCAAATATGTGAGCATACCTTTTCATGTGACAACAAT
>JAODOY010038297.1:0-20745 GCA_025399855.1 Forbesichthys papilliferus
TGTTCTGAGTGGAACCTGTCCTGTTAAAACGCTGTATGGTCTTGGCCACCGTGCTGCAGCTCAGTTTCAGGGTCTTGTCAATCTTGTTATAGCCTAGGCCATTCTTTTTTTCAGATCCTCAGATAGACATGGCACCTCATGGTAAAGAACTAACTTCCAGTGACCAGTATGAGGGAATGTGAGAGCGATGACACCAAATTTAACACACCTGCTCCCCATTCACACCTGAAACTTTGTAACACTTAGTCACATTGCACCAGGGAGGGAAAATGGCTAATTGGGCCCAGTTTGGACATTTTCACTTAGGGGTTTACTCACTTTTTTTGCCAGCGGTTTAGATATTAATGGCTGTGTGTTGTGTTATTTTGAAGGGACAGCAAATTTACACTGTTCTACAAGCTATGCAATCACTACTTTACATTGCAGAAAAGTATCATTTCTTCATTGTTGTCACATGAAAAGGTACTCACATATTTGCAAATATGTGAGGGGTGTACTCACTTTTGTGAGATACTGTGTGTGTGCGTGCATGCATACATACATACATACATACATACATACATACATACATACATACATATCTAGATATATTTGGAACAGGCTAAGATGTATTCCTTTTTAACTTAATCTGGTCTGCTGCTGCAAAGCCCCATTTGACTAACCTGCTGTGTGATATTCAAGTCAGACAGGAAAGATATACATGCCAGACCATTTAGAAAGGAGACCCTGATTGGTCAACATATTTGGGCACGGTGAAAAATCTAAATGGCAGGTGCTATTGACCAGAACAGATATTATCACAGAGCATTAATGAGTCTTCCTTTGGGTCTTGTCACACAAGTGTGATTTATGAAGCTAACATTGTTGCCCCTCCCATTCCTCCTCCGAACAGGTCATAGCAGATGATATGCTTTCAGCCATCTTAACCAAGCTAAAAACAGAGGGGCACACCCTAAGCGAGAACTACGCACAAGCCCTGTGCAGAGTGCACATTTCGATCTGTCGGCATAGAAGGGATTGGGAGAGAGCTCGTATCCTTGCTTACAGCATTCTCAGAGAAGGTAAACAATGCAGATATATTCAATGCCATCCTGTTTAAGATATAACAGTTACGCTGAATGAAAATGTATTGCGATCTCCATAGACTTTACACTGTATTTTAAGATGTATTTAATCTTTAAGTTTGTGCAGTTTTCTCAACTCTTGTATTGCTTGTCTTTTCTGCAACAGATATTCCGGGTGCTGCCAGACTGATTCTGTTCATGGTGACAACATGGCCCAATATGCTCTCACACAAGAGTTTGCTTTGCCAGGCTATACATACCATCACCAAACTGAAAGCCCAGGGAGAGGTCCTTAGCTGTCTGGCAGCCTACCTTGACTGGGACAAGGTGGAGTAATATAATAATAATCATACTATGCATGCTTTACCATTGATTTTAATATTTGGTTTGATATTTTGATTAGTTGTGGTTTTTGCTTATCAATGTTTTGATTTGTTTCTGCATCTCCTCAGATCGCCCCGTGTCACATTGACCTGTTGGTCTCCAAAACCATGTCGGAGATTCGGGATGGTTCAAGGCTGACTTTCAAGAAACACAATCGCTATGGTGATGATCTGGGGAACGAAGCTTGGGAGCATGTCTATTCGCTAGACCTCATTTGTACACACAAAAAGTGGAAATGGACATATGATCATTTATTGGGGTGAGACAATAATTGATCTGACTTTAGCTCAGCAAGCCTTCCCGTTGTAATGTATTATAAATGTGTTAAAAACTGAAAATTAAGAACTTTCTAAATGGATACACAGATAATTTGCTTGCTTTGTCTCTAGATAGTTCTTTCATTCACTAGTCAATGTAAAACAGTTATATGATTGTTTTCACAGCAAAGAGCTGTGGCCATTGATGAACACATGGGTGACACAGCCCAGAGAACAACAGGAACCCATATCTGATGTGACTGTCGCCACAGTCCTCAGACTCATTGGTCAGTCATGTCATTTACTAATCTTTTAATTTGCAGCAACTAAGGAATTATTTGTTGTTGAGGCATACTGAATTTATAACTAACTATGTTGACTACAGAACATAGTGGGTCAGGGTGGTGTAAAGTTGAATGTATGTTCTATGAACTTAAACGGTGGCAGACTGTTTGCAGAACAAGGAGGTTTGGGTTGTAGGTTGGCTAATAATGATAAATCAATGGTTTGTGCTTTGCTGGTCCAGGAGATTTGTGAACCCATATCTTATGTTTCAGCTGTACATATGTACGTTTCAGCTGTACATATGCAAAATATGATGGTAAAGCCACCTCTATACAAGCACTCAAAACATTTCCCAAATTCTTTGAACATGTCCACAATGTTGTCCTGTGAACATATTCAGATTTTGAAGGATATGCCCGCCGATGATACATCTTTCAACCTGTTCACGTACCACGAATTGCGACGTATTTTACCGTATGTATATATATATTTTTTCTTTCTAATTAGGACGTCTTGGCCATCAGGGAATCAAAGAGAAGTGTGTTTCCTCTGTAATGACTGTCGCCAATGTCATCAATGCTTTTGGTAGACATGGACAAGATGAAGGTATGAAATGTGAAACACTGAATTCATAATTGTAAATGCAATTCTCTAATGAACCTTAAAAATATAGTTTTGTCTGGCTGTCTGTTGTAGCCTACATTATATATATACAGTAAATGGATACAGTTGGTGAATTGACAGGGAATGTGTTTTATTGTGGTCATTAAATAAATTACAGCGTCTTAATCCAATAATCTCTTTCCCAATTCAGGTGTGCCATGGGAGGTCCAGTTAGCGGCTGTCTACTGCATTTATGACCTGTCTCCTAGCAACCCCAAGCAAGCCCTGGATGCCCTGGCAGGGTGGAGAGGAGAAACGACCCAAAATGTCCCTCCTGCTGTTACCAGCTGTATCAACCAGATAGCCTCTGTCTGCAGACAGGTCAAGAGCTGAGAAAGAGACCACTACCTACATGCACGCACCTCTCAGTCTGACCTTCTCTGGTCTGAGATAATAGACAATGGTCCTTTGATAATGCAAACGTCTTTGAAGGTACATGTCATGGCCTGTCAAAATATTTAAACATTGAGTGAGGTGATAGAACACTACAAATACATTCAGTCAACACTTCCGTGGCTAATATGTGAACTGTCTACTGAATTATAGTAGGTATCCAAAAGTCTGACTTGAATTAATGGGTATATGCGCAGTTTATTTTGAACAGTTTAGGTGACAATATCAGTCTCTTTCCTTGATTTACACACAGAATACTGAAACACTTTCAAAGTGTATTCCCCTTTATGGACACATGGATATTATAAAGGTTTTTTCAAATGGGTAAGATTTAATTTTCTAAATTCTAATTCATTGCTTCACAACATTTTTTTTAAGTAGGAAAGAGGCATTTTAAATGGGTCATTATTGTCCATTATTCTTTAACATAATTTAATTGAATATGCCCTGATTAGAGAGGTTCTTTAATAAATACTACTTAGGCTACTTATAGGCATATTTTTTCAGGTCACTATTCTTTTAAACACTGTATATTATCTTGTGGTGCTAGTAGACTACTATATATGTAAATTATTGTAGTATAAGATATACATTTAAGTGTTAATGTAGGCATATATGCCTTTTCTATGTTTTAAATCTTTTCAGAATATTTTATTTTTGACATTAAAATTTATAGCCTATCAATTTCATGTATCGTGCTTTCTGACCCGCACACAACTAATACTAATACTAAAAGTATAGATACAGTACGCTGGCATCCGTTAACACGACGACTAATAAATAGCCTGTGTACAGATGATTAGCCCATGTAGCCTACATTTTATGCAGGGTTGTTACTGCTGTACTGCTGATGATGTGCGGCATTACAACATTTATTTAATCGGCGATGATGCATGGCTACTACGGTTAAAGCGTGTCTGATGCATTATCTGACGTGGGAAATCTTCAGTCTGGTCCTCTTTAATGTAAACATACTGACTGGACAAATTAGGAAACATCTTTTTTCTAAATATTATTTTGTGGCGATAGGCGCTGTATACAGAGTTTATTGAAACTCGTTCCGTATAGCGATAACGTTGAGAAGATTGCTATATATTTAACATTTTTGGATAGTAGCACAATAAATTAATGACTGAGTAAAAATCACCAATGATGTAGCCAGACGACTAAAAAGGGGTGTGTGCAAAGGTTTAAATCCCACAGACATGCGTACGAACCTTTCCGTGGTGGTGGGTGCGCCATATTGGTTTACAGGGGAGTGGAGCTAATAGAGTTGGCCGAGCTACTTGATAGATCAAACGAAATCCCGGGCATGAAGCATTTCGAGGATAAGTAAATTAACTCGTTAGGTTTGCTTTAAGCGCGACCTGTGTGATCTGTCACTTTGATAGACAATTCCAGCGGAAAGACTATAAACTCAAGTTCAATGGATCCCTGGACCGTTTGGATTCCGTCGGCGCATAAGGGACCTGACAATTCCTCGTGGATTCCTTGGGGGACGCCTCGGGGAGCGAACTCTACAGTCGCCAACCACCACCACAACTTTCCAAAGCAAAGTGTGAGTTCTCCCGGATCTAACGGTGAGCTCTGTAATAATACAGCGAAATTGTCGAAGAAAGACATTGGGGGAGAAAGAAATATTCGAAGAAAAGGATCATTGTCGCCGTCTTCCTCTTCTCTAGACTCCGAGGTCGAGGGTTCCTCTCCCTCAAACTCCTCTTTGCAAATTGACAATCTTGGCGTCGCAGACGAGGCCAGGCAGTTTTTACATTACGATGTACACGAGTTCAACGTCAATAATCTCAGACGGCAACATTTTATTGCACCTTTTCACAATGTTCAGCAACATTGTCGCAGCATGCAACAATCTGGCAGCCACACCCCCACGGGAAGCAAGAACCTGCATGGGAATCAACATCAACATTCTTCTGGTCGTAGAAGGCATCTCTCCAGAGCCAATACGTTTCATGGGATTAACAATTTCCAATTTAATGGGAGTTATTCAGACTCTTGTAGCATTTGGAAAACCAGGCGGTACAGTCCAGGTATAAATGGGTAAGGAAATGTGAAATATTGACACAGATTTATATAAATCACGGTTGTTTGCTGTCATTTGAGAACTTAATATGTATTTTTAATTTGCTATTTGTGTGGTATTCTTTAAAAGTTTGTCTGCAAGTGAAACATAATGTGATTGACAGAGTTCTCAAAATCAATGATGTTTGTTATTTACAGTCTTCATGAGGAGATTGTGGATTTTTTCAACTTTATGTCACCGCGCCCAGAGGAAGAGGCTATGAGGACGGATGTTGTTAATAGAATAGAGGGTGTCATCATGGACTTGTGGCCTACAGCACGGGTCAGTGTCAAGATCAGCCACCCCTCCCCCCCACACACTTGCAGTTTAGTGACATGATTAATATCCTCATTGCCCTTTGACATATACTGTACAGTATACAACAAATTAACTGTTTTTCATTTTAGTGCATCTAAATGCCAAAATGTTAGGTCTGTTTTCACCTTTTGTATTTTGTTTCCCCTCCCAAGATTAGTCAATTATAAACTTGCGTAAGTGTCTATCAATGCTCACATGGATCTTAAACTGAAACCATTCTAGTCAATTCTAATCCATTTGATATAAAGTATTTTTTTTTTTTTAATGCTGCCAGAAAATTGAAAAGATTCTGCATCTGGCAAAGCCTTTTGTTTATTTGACAAGCATCACACATCACCTTTGGTTAGCTTCATTGCACTGGTCCTAAATGTGCCTTCAAACATAGCTGAACGATATTGTAAATATCTTAAGACACATGGTTGTTGGACTTGCCAAAAGCTAGGTCTTCAGAACTAGGCTCTAAATGTTGCTGACGTAGCCTATACTTTAATCTTTCACGCTAACCTTTTAGCCATTGCATTTATGTAACCTTGTGTCAAAGCCAATTGATATTTTATCATATGGGCTGCAAGTCTATTATAAACTGTAAACTAGAAAATAAGTTAACACATTTTTGTTAAACTTGTCTTACTGCAGAATGTTTTGCCATACTTTTGACAGCTAACATCCTGGTTTACACTAAATCTGCTGTTGCCCAGATGTAATCCTTACTCGTGACACTTACATTAAACATTTGTGAATTAATTTGCATATTGCCAACATAATGCCCAAACAGAATGTAGGTGCAGTGATTCATTGCATTGCTGGAAGTAGTAACTGGCATTTTACCATTGTTGTACCAGCAAATGTCCTTGCTTTGACTTGTGCTGTTACATGTTGTTTATTTTTGTATGTTGAAGATAACTTGTAATTAATTCATTTCTGATTAATACAACCCCACCTGTCAATTCAAATACATTTATGAACGTAACTTTTTGAATATTTGTTAAATTCCACAGGTGGAGATATTTGGCAGCTTTAGTACAGGTCTCTACCTCCCAACAAGGTAACACTCTTGCTGTGCACCCTCTCACTTTGACAACAATATTAGGTTGTTTCATACGGTATGATAGTCTTGTTTCAGAGTATTGTATTTACAACCACGGCGTGCTGCATGTTACTATGCCATTGTGTCTAATGGTAATGGTCTTTTGTGCTCTCTTTATGGTGTGCCCTGATCACAGTCTAGTAGTAGTCTAATATTTCTCTCGCCGTTGTGTTTCGCCCACAGCGACATTGACCTGGTTGTGTTTGGTAAGTGGGAATACCCACCACTCCAAGAGCTGGAACAGGCTTTGAGAAGCCACAACATAGCAGGGTCATTCCCCATCAAAGTCCTGGACAAGGCCACGGTAGGTGATTGTAGGCCGTGGGTTCTATTGTATCTCTCGCATGTGAATTCTGGTTTCATTCCCGTTGTCTTGTACTGAAATGGAGTGAACGTGGCCTCTCTCTGCTCAGGTACCCATCATCAAGCTCACGGACCACGAGACGGAGGTGAAGGTAGACATAAGTTTTAATGTGGAGACTGCCGTCAAGGCCGCTCAGCTCATCAAGAGCTACCTTAAGGTAATCCTTCAGATAAATACCCCAATTCGTGTCAATTCCCCCCCCTGCGATTCTCATCATGATGTTTGACGACATCCCTGTGGCTTTCCAGCGGTACCCTGTCCTCCCTCCGCTGATCTTTGTGCTGAAGCAGTTCCTGCTGCAGCGGGACCTGAATGAGGTCTTCACTGGAGGCATCAGTTCATACAGCCTCATACTTATGGCAATCAGCTTTCTGCAGGTACCCCTCCACTCTCTTCGTGGCACTTCATACACACACACACGCGTCTGTGGCAGGCTATTGCAAAGGTGTGGGTGTGTGTGTGACATGCCACCTTCTCTGTTCAAAGTTACACCCGCGCGTTGATACGCGGCGCGCCAACATCAACCTGGGCATCCTGCTCATCGAGTTCTTTGAGTTGTACGGCAGAGATTTCAACTACCTGAAGACGGCCATACGGGTGAAGAATGGGGGCGGCTACCTCTCAAAGGAGGAGATGGTCAAGGCTATGGGCAATGGAAACAGGCCATCCATGCTCTGTATAGAAGACCCTGTTCAACCAGGTCTGACAAATTATTCCTTTTTTTTTCCTTCATGTCCATGATATCTGATATTCAATCCAATATTTCTGTATCAATCCAATATTAAGGAGATACCTTAGCATTGCAGTCTATTTTGCAGCATTGAGTGAATGGCTATATAATGAGGATTGCTCCTCACTGAATGTGGGAGGAGTTGAGGCAGAAAATGTAAATTTGTCACATCTGCATGCGAAATGGCGTATCTATCTTGCTGGCTTGCTGAAACGGTTTAGAATCTTTTGGATGTTGTAGTGGTAGGTAATATGATTATAAGGCCAGGTTTGAAGAATGCTAGTAACAAAATCACATTTGAATTCGCTGTAGTTCTGCTGAAGTGCATTTTGCGGAACGTATTCTGTTGCTGCAAGCATATGTTTTGGGGCTGAAACAAGGGACATGGGTGGATGTGAAATGAACACTGGAAGCTGAAAGTTAACCATTTACGTGATGTTTAAAGTATATATTTAGAGCAATTTAAGCAGATCTTTGTTATACACCCCATATTATTAGACCTTATCTACTGTAAATTAAAGTGTTTTGTTTTTCCTTGTGTGCTGTTTTTTTCTTAACTTACTGGCTCTGCTATGTCTGCCACTTTGATTGTTTCTTAATAGGAAACGATGTAGGCAGGAGTTCATATGGCATCCTACAGGTCAAGCAAGTGTTTGACTTTGCATACATGGTGTTGAACCATGGTGTATCTCCTCTGGCACGATCATACCCCAACAAAGAATATGACAGGTTGGTTTCTTGGACTCTTATTTGTTAAAGATATAGTATGTAAATCTGGAGAAAGCTTGTTATTTGAATGCCTCCAAAACAAAGTGCCTCTTCCTTTAAGGCCATAGGGTGCTCCCTTTGAAGCTCTGCCCCACACACTGGAAATGCGTTTTGAAAGATAGGATATTGTTGTGGGCTGTTTGCACCCCTTGGTTTGTGTTCCTATTTATGGCGGCAGGGCTGAAACTTTTTTTTCTAAACTCACACAGAACGTCCAGCTAGTGGACTGCAAGTAGATATTTTGTGAATTTGATTGCGCATTAGCTTACAATAACCTACTATACCTTTAACGGGGACATGGGGTTAAGCTACTATTTCAGTGCTATATTTATCTATCTAGAGTGAATACCAACCCACCAAAGCTGAAATAGGACAACACGGTCCATTTCTTTAGGGTTGCTTATGTCAGAAAATGTTTGTCACAGAGACATTTACATTTAGCTACCCCTGGGATGTCTCAAAGGGAGCTAATCAGAATTATACTGCTCCCCCATCTGAGTATCTCAACCCACAGCTTGTTGAGTACCACATGTTGCTAACCTGCAATTACGTTTCTATGACTAGCTCCGCTGACAGCTGAGAGACAGAAAAACAATGACCCCCCCCCCCCCCCCCCCCTTCTGCCTTTTCCACAGAGCAACAAGGCAGATTGAAGGTGCAATATTCCTGTGTACAAAGCGCATCCAGTTCAGACCAATATGGTTGCACTGCTGTGTCAGATGTCCAAAGCTGTATTTGGGTGGGGGGGTGAGCAGAGCATTGGCAGACATTTAATTTAGACCACAGGGAACTATCGACATGTAGCGAATAAGGCATAATTTCTCCTTTTAAGATTAATCAACAAGATGTTTGGTTTTCGGTTCTGCCACACAATCTGACCTGTAGTCATGTTCCAACAGTAATAAGGTTGCATAACGAGTTTCTGTTGGTGTGTAAATGCAATGGGTCACTGTATTTTATAGGGTTTGTAGGGGTTATGGCAAATAACATCACACCTGGAATGTCTTTTGTCATGGAACAGTAATATCCTAGACTTGTCTCCCCTCAGTCTAGTTTCAGTTGTGAATGTGTCTATATCAATATCATGGGTCATCATTTGAGGTGTTCCTGTCTAATCCATGGCCTGCCCCATCTATCTACCCAGCACTCTGGGACGCATCATCAAAGTGAGCCCAGAGGTGTTGTCCTACAGGGACTGGACCATCAAGAAATGGAGTGCCAAGCAGTACACAAAGCTGCACAGCCACGGTAACTGAAAAGCTCATATGGACATTAGCAAAATGTCGCTCCTCCATACATG
The DNA here is from genome assembly GCA_025399855.1 of Forbesichthys papilliferus. NCBI lineage: Eukaryota > Metazoa > Chordata > Actinopteri > Percopsiformes > Amblyopsidae > Forbesichthys > Forbesichthys papilliferus. Next base: position 9,691 of record JAODOY010038297.1, read on the forward strand.
TGTTTGTATGCATGGGTTGTCCCAACTAACCTGCCGATGCCTAATAATGCTTGAGATTAATGTGAAAACCTTGGCTGCTTTAGCGTTAACCCAGCCACTCTGGATGGCAGACCAATCAGCAACTGGTGTGGCTGGCTTAGAGCAATAATTATGGTAGCGTTAGATGAAGTGATAAAAACACTTGTAGCAATGCCGATGTGTCTCAAGGCAGTTTGGTTTCAAATGTACTAAAGTCTACGGCCATTAGGGTGCAGTCCCCAGAGTTCTGGTCATACCAGTCTGAGTCCCAACAGGAGGTGAAAACCATTTGGAAGCATTAAAAAGTGTATCTGCATGCTGAATTGTGTTTTGAGCTGTAAACTAAGACTGCACTGTGGCGAGACACGTAGCAGGTGTCGAAAGCAAAGTCAGCCATTCTGGAACGCTTGCTAACTAAGAGTTCAAATCAAAAGAATATCCCTCCACAGCACCCGCCTCACACATTGAAACATTGTATTCGACAAATTTGTTTATGTTCAAATTTACGGAACTAGGGCTACGTAGAAATACCAAATGTTTTTATTTTATCATCAAGCTTTTAGCTTTCAATAGCTGACTATTCCTTCTATAATTGACAAAACTCCCTTTGTATTTTTTGTTTTATATAGGTAATATAAAATTATGTTGTTATTGTATGCATCTCATTTTTATTTTTAACTTTTGATTCCTTGTGGTGGCGTTCTTGGTGGTTTCAGATGGCAACACATGTGAGCAGGACCTCGCCAGGTTGGTTCTGTCGTCCATGGAGAATCAGAGAGACTCGTCCTCCCCGCTCAGTGTTGACTCCCCCTCGCCACCCTCCGTCTCTCTTCCAAGTCTCCAACACCGCTCCTCCTCTACACCGTCTTCATCTTCATCATCGGCATGCTCGCTCTCCTCATTCTCCGGAAGTGACGCAGTAAGTCCCGAGGCTGTTTTGGTGTGTGTGTGTGTGTGTATGTGTGTTTATTCGTTCTTCGGCTTGCATTGTGTAACTCTTGTATTAATGAAGCTACAGCCTTCTTGGTATTCCAAATTGTTGACTTTTAAAGGTGTATTTTAAACATAATATAGCAGAAACTGACTACTACGTTCTATGTTAAGGAGGATAGAGTGGAATATTGTCCTTAGCATGGTGTTGTAACGTAATCAATCTGATATTTTATTTATTTACATAGTGCTGGTTTAGCGCATGGGACTGTTGGGCTGAGAAGCTGGTGCTTAGTGTGACATCTAGTGGCAGAAAGTAGAAAAGAAAGCATTTAAACTTGTCTTCATACTGAATTTTAAAAAGTTCATAAAAAAAAAGACTACAACGCTCAAGGGGAAAATAAAATAAAACCGTGCTATGAACCGAATCGTTGCTCAAAAACATATGAACGGAATCGTAGATTTTGTGAACCGTTGCACCACTATTGCTTACAATTTCTAGTGGTTGACCTGTCCAAGATACAGTATATGCAGTTTTTAATCTTCTAATGTGTGTTGTTCTCACTAGGAGTCGGAATCCCCTCCCAGCAGTGGAAATACTATCCAGCACCACACCATCCCTCTGGGCGCTGTCTCATCAGTCCTTCAGTTAGCTACTGACCTCCGAGTGACTCATCCAGCCGGCTTAAGCCCCATCGCACTGCAGGTTGTTGGCTGGTTTTCAACACTTTGTTTTTTTTTTCCCACTATTGTCAATAGGCATGCTTAATTAATACCGGATTGGTGAGAAGAACAAACACTAGTTCTTAATTTGGACACATCCATTATTTGCTTTGCTAGTGTGTGACAAATTTCCCAGTCGTTTAAACGAAAATTTGAACGTAGACTACTCGACTATTCTAAATGTAAGAAAACATAAAACTCATAAAACAGCCGAAATGTATCAGTCTGTAAGGCTAAATATGTGCATGTCGGTCTCTCCCTACGGTAGCCTACCTGCACTCTCATCAGCTGCTATGTCCGACTGGGGATCACTACCGGTAGGCTTTCCCCCTCTCCTCATTTTCCTTATAGCCTAATATAAAATGATTTTATATTATCTTTGTAAAATGACAAAAGCAGTGTCAACTGTGAACTACCGCTTAACAATGTAAAATAAATACAAAACATGCCTTGTTACAATAAATCTATAGTTTCGCCAACAAGGAATAATATCCTATAATAAGTATAAGTACATTTTTATTTGTAGCGACATTAATTGTACATGGTTAAATCCAGAGCAAAGAAGCGGTGAATTTTGTTGCTATGACTGGTTAACTCCATTTAATCAACACTCGCTTCATTAGCTAGTACGGTAGCTACTGTACCTGCTGTGATCAACAAGGAAGAGGTGAGTACGGTATCGGTTTCAAGCTGTGCTCCGAGTCAAGTTGTGGGAGCGGGGTTTGACAATCTGTTAATTTTCCACTGTGAGCCGTGTATGTCCCCGCAGTTTTGACACAATGAAAGCGTTTAATCCAATGCCCTTTCAACTTGCAGCGTCAGCTGCGTTTCGAGTGCAGACAGGGAGGGACTGACTAACCCAGTGAACAAGAAAATGTACCTACTACTTTCAAAAATAAAAGAATAAGTTAACCTGACTAGTATTTCTGGTGCCGACTAGCAAGGCTAGAAACGTTTAACCGATTATTCGCGCACATCCCTAGGGTGTAGCCCTTCCCTCAACAACTTCAAAGTCTTTTTTCTTTTCTTTTTAAAGTAAATGTTTTGCTTGTAATTTTTGTTTGTTTTTTTTGATGATGCATTGGCCTTACCACTACCCACCATGCCTTGGCCTTGTAGGGCCAGTCCATCCTGACACCCTGCGCTTTCCTCATCCTGTCTTCCAGGTCCGAATGTCTCTCCCAGGCAACATGACCTTCCCACCACTCCCCAGCTGTTCATTCAACCCAGTCAACCGCCAGACGCCCCAACCTCTTCCTCCTCCTCTGGAGTCCCCGCCCGCTGACTCCGCCAGCCCCCTACCAAGCCCCTTCTCCCATCTCCCACCCGCTCAAATAGGAGGGCTGCAGGCGCCGCACCCGGTGCGGCCCAACCGCAACGACGTCAGTGAGGCCCGCCTGCCCAGTCCCGTAAAGCACAATCCGCTTCACCTCCACCAGGAGCAACACGGCTCTCCGTCACAGGTCCCCTCCCAGGCACGTGTGGTACCCCAGAATCCCAACACCGTGCCTGGGTTCAGAACCCAGCACCACCCCCGAAACACCTGGCGGCGCAGGAAGAAGGATAGCCTTCCTCATCCACAGCAGATACAAGGGTGAAGCTGCTCCATGTTTGACTTGTGGAGTGTCGGACTCGCCTGACCTTACTGCTGAGAGCCTTGAATTGTGTGACTCGATAGTTTTTTTTTTTGTTTGTTTTTTTTGGTTGATTTCCTTTCTCCCCCACTCGTAATGAGCAATTAAAAATGCAGTTTTTATTCAATGACCTGCTCCTTTTTAAAATGTAAGTCAAGAGTCGCTGCCCATACCGGTTGACCGGTCCACATGGAAAATGGCAGACGTTAGCTGAGGTTGCTTGGCTCTTGCTGTCGAAGGACCACCGACTTGGTCTGGTGCTGAGTATCAAAGATGCAAGCTTGCCTCGTGCAGCTGTGATTTCTGCAAGGACCTGTCGTTGCCATGTACGTGCACGCCATCGGAAACACTTTATGGAGTCTACCCAGAAGCCACTTCTTAAACTTGATGCACACCAGCAAGGACGTCAGTTGCTTCAAAGTAAACTGTCTGGGGAATTGCTTGTTCTCTCTGTTTAAATGCATCCATGTATCTTGTATACAGCTGAAGACACTGGCGTTTGCTAGGGACATTGTTGTTGAGCTTTGGGATTCTTAAGCCATGGGATCTCTGATAGTATCATGTGCCATAGTGTGGATAGGTTACATTTAAAGTCTGTGTATACAAGGTATGGTCTGTTTTTATTCAGCGGTGGTTTCGACGCATTTCTGAGATTTTGTGTCTTCGGTCAGATGTTTTGAGTTGATTGGGTTCTCTGAATGTAACTCTCCTAATAGCTATGATCTTAACTCAGAGCTCTTATGAGTTGTCTGTCTGAACCCAGTTAGAGCACTACCTTCTTAACTATGCAGCAGAATGCCAACTTGACGTTTTTTATTTTTATGTGGCAGCACAAAAGCGGGCCTCGTCTCAAGTGCTAAAACTGTGACGACGTGTTTGAATGTACAGGTGTATGTTGTCTGAATCTTTTGAGGCTTTTCTGTTAATGTAAACTGTCTTATTTTAAGATTGTATCAGGTGTGTGTGTGTGCGCTTGTTTTTTTTTCTTTAATTTGCCACTATAAATGTTATGCTTTCATTCATGTAAACGTTGCCATCTTACTTAGTTTATTGCATTTTGTGCAATAATGTCTCTTATTTATTTACATTTTTTGTGTGTTAGGTTTTCCCCACTACCCCCTCTTTATCTGTGCAATAGATGATTTGATGGGTGCCGAAAGAATGAAAGAGTGGCCACCTCCAACAGTAGAGGGAGCTATGGGATAGCAATCAATATTGTGCCAAAAAGCCACTTTGCGATGACAATGTTTTACACTTGTGTATTAGTTTGCTATCGTTTTATGGCCACCTTTTGACTACCTGTTCTAATATGCTTTCTCTCAACCCCAAACACTAGATTGTTTATTTTGATTTTCAGTCTAATGGTTTGCTTATTTTCATATACTGTGAGGATTGCATTTGCTTAAGCAATGTTTAACTCATTTTACAAATAATTGGTGCTACTATTACCAGCAGTTTGTGTGTGGGTTTTTTTTTTTTTTGCTTTTTTTTTTTTTTTTTGTCATTGAAAACGGTTTATCACCAAATTTCAATGTACTTGGACATACCAGTATATTTTATTTTTGTAAGCACTGACTACTTGAGCTTTTCAACATTTCACACATTCTAACATTCAGACTTTTTATTAAATGAATGTTGTAAAAGCGTTCAACTTCATGTGCCAGGGTATGAGTTGTGATTCAGATACAATGCTTACTGATTACAGACCTTTCAACAATCCAGGTCTTGAATAGCCAACAATAGATGCATTGTCATCTATTTCCTGTTCAAAAATACATCCTAAATCCAATTTGGTGGTATATAATTTCTTTTATTTTGTGTAAAACATTGTAAATGTTTTTACCGCTACTAAACTGAATTATAATCACAAAATGGCTAAATGTTCTTTTAGTACAGTTGGAATTGCTTGAGGATAATGGCTGCATAGTTGAGTAGTGCTATAAACCAAATCCTAAGTAGCATCTGTACTTTAAAGAATGGACTGATGTGTAATTGAATGACACATGGATGTATAACTTGTTTCCTAAGGGCACCATTTTTATGGAGAGACATCCTCCCCCTCCCCCCCTTTTTTTTCCCCCCCTTTTTTTTCCCCCCCTCTCCTATTTTAATAAACATTTTAAAACAATTTCTGAAGTAAGGACATTGTTTTGCCTCATACAGTTGTGTTATTGTGGGTCCTATAATGAGTATTAATTCTCTTAGACATTTGTAAAGAAATTACTAGATTCAGTATTAACAAATCTGTACATGTTTGAAGTTACAACACTAGTAAACATATAGGTCAAACGCCAAATTGTATGGTCAATTGAATATTTCTCAGACTAGAAAACTGACTGTAATTCTACACTTTGCCAGATGAGGGCAGTGTTACATTTTAGTTCAACATTCTACAGGAAAATCGAAGTGTGGGTGTATCTTGTGGGGAGCTCCATAGTTTCCACTGAATACTTGTCACCAACGGTTAGTGGCTGCAACCCATTTTATTCCTGTTAAAATTTTGGATGAACTCCCTATAAGGGCCTTAAGCCTTGCGTCAAAATGGCACAGTAAATTGAAAGTAAAGGGTTTGTGCTCTACTACCACTTTCTTGGCCCAGTACGTCGGCCATAGGCAGCAATATTTCTTCAAACTGCAGCACTTCGGCATGAGACAGACATTAATCAATATGTGGCAGAGATGCATTGATCTTGTAATGGAAAACAGCTAGCTGGTTTGGTCCCTGCCCCCCTCCTTGAATTAGGGTAGGCATAGATGTGTAGCTTTCAGCTTTGGTGCAATTCAATCTGCCCAGAGGAGATGTCCAAAATAACTGCAACACTCTTCAACCAGGTCATCATGCTTGTCTCAATGTAGACTGTCCTAGGCTCATTAAGAAAAATATCATAGTGAGACCTATAATAAATTGTTCTGATTTTTGAAACTGCATGTTTCAAAACATTCACATCCACCAACCCAAAACATTTATGAAGGCTGTTTCTAAATTAATTTCTCTATTTTTATTTTATTTAATTGCAACACAATACAATAATTAGCATTTATCACCTGATCAAGGCAAAATAACCACTTCCGAAGTTGTGTGATAGGGCTGGAAATTATCATATACTAATAGCCTACTTATTAATCTAGCTAGGACATTGATCAAAGCTAAGCTCTTCCTTGACAGTGTATTTTATTTTTATATATTTATTTTTTGCTCTTGGGATTCAACTATTCAAACCATTTCCAGCTTGATGTCTCCTGGTGAGAGATCTTAAGGTTAGGACAAAATGGAAGTAATGGTGATGCACACCTTTCAAGAAAGGGAAGACAAGCAAATTACCTATCCGGCTTTTTCTGTTATCTGGGTTCCTGGAAGGAGCATTTGAATATAATTAATATTATTTTGCTGATGTTAGAACTTGGAGTCATATTTCTATATTCTGTTGAAAATCCATTGGATTACCATGAGCCAGTGATGTTAGGCATGTTTTGTGAAATAAAACAAATGCACAAATAACATGATAATAGTTTTGTCATAATTATAAACAATGTTGTGTATTCCAACAATCAATTATATACCAAACGGGGGATAAAAAGCCCTGATTAGTCAAAATCTTTGTGGAATCTAACAATTTGTGATAAAATATCAATGGACTTACATACAGAGCATATCTTCTTACAGAACATTTCACTCAGACAGCTGACTATGAAAGTTCTAACAAATGACACTGAATGCATAACTCCTATCCCGTTGTGACTTATCATGTCAGGAGGAGTTACCAAACACTAATAATACTAATACTAACACTAATTTGTTTCTTGGTATTTTAGGGAAATAGCCTAAATTAAAAGCTGGCTTTATAAGAGAGGTTAACCAGACTCTGGCCATAATTTTCATAATGTATACATCCAGAAGCTGCTTGGTATACAGTGCTCATTTTTCATCTTTTCACAGCGAGAACGTGAATGCCATGGGGCTCATCAAAGAGTCCAATAACAGCAACAACACAGAGCCTTAGCCAAAAATGAAAACAAACTGACCAAACATTGGACACATATGAGGAGAGGAGAATACATCATGTATATGTGTGTTGACTCAGCAGGGATAAATGAGAAAAGTTGATATATAGGAGAACATTAGAAAGCAATACTGTATGTATGGGTGAGGCTTACTGAATTATATTCCATTATATTTTGATTTGTCACCTGGTGCCTGAATTTAGTGTTTTCCTTTACATATAAATAAAGATATTTCCACCTTAAATTGAAACAGAAAATTTACAAATTGTAAATAAAATAATTCACCAGAACAAAGAAAAGTACAGTTTGACACCAAATATTTTGTGGAGGACCCCTACTTGTTATTGTTGTGTGTGTAATGTGTTAAAACGGTTGACTGTCTAGTACCATTACATGTACAGACAAAATATTTGGATGCACTTTACTCATAGAAAGTTAATAGAAAAGTGAATGGTGTTATTTTGCATGTGTTCCCTATCAGCAGTTCAACTGCATAACATTGGTATAATAATAAAAATGTCATGAAGTGAACATGAATTAGCATATTAGCAGTTCTGTCTTCCAAATATAACATCTTAGACAAGATGAAAAGGATCATGTCATTTATTATAATAAGATTGGTGAAGATATTTTCATCTGACATCTGGGTTGAATATAGCCTGCAGTAGACAAGTGTGACAGGTAAATTGACTGTTAGATTATTAATTTTCCAGAGGTTTGCATTTAGATATTCCGGAAATGTTGAGCTGTTGTTGTGAGAGTGGGACTGGAAATTGCTTTATTTGTGTCCCAGTTTAATAAAAGGGATCAGATGCAAATATTAAACAGCGAAGTGTCATCAAACATCCAACTCAGGCTTTTTAACTTGAAAGATACAAGAAGATGAAAATTGATATTCATATTTTACAGAGTCTCAAAGGCCCAATCCATATTACAACATTACACTGTGGCCTTTAGCCACTCTCCCCTGTCTCACTTTACCCACACAGCTGGAATTTAGTCTCTGCACCAGGCCCCATACAGTTTGACCGCTAGCATAATTCGGTCTGTATCAACATTGCTCATATGGGTTTTCCTATTCACCATTAACAGAATAAAGAATGCTTTTAAATGTGATAGTAAAATGCAGCTGGGCTACTTCAATTATAAGAAAACAGAAAAAATAAACCGACTTGGACAAAAATAATAAGCGATTAAAGTGAATATCATGTGGTTTTGGATGGAAGGAGGGAAGACTTAATATTCCCCAACACACACACTTCCTTCATTCACACTTGTCAGCTCCACTCAGATCATCCTCTTTTTTGAGGGTGTCTGGAGAGCCCTGTGGCTCCTGGACAGCATCTAAGTCTAATGGTACAGCTGTGGCCCATCTAATGAAGACAATGCTTTAATTGCAGACCTCCAGCATTAGCACATTCTGTTTAACGCTCGTGTTTTCATCACAGCCTAGCCAGCTATGTGCAGTATTTTTGGATTTATTCAGATTCTCTCTTTGGCTTTCATTTCTCACACCTTTTTCTCCTGCATTTAGTGTAGATAGAGATGTACTGTATGATTTGCAAATCTACTCCCCATTGTCACGCAGACTTCTGCACACAGACACACACACACACACACACACATTGCTCTCTCTGTCTCTCTCTCTCTCTCTCTCTCTCTCTCTCTCTCTCTCTCTCTCTCTCTCTCTCTCTCTCATACACACAGTTTTCAAACCCATGCAATAATCTGTGTATGAATCAGAGTCTATAACGAAATCACATATCTGTTTGTATTTTGTAACTCATCTCCCATCGACACAAGGATTACCAGTGAACGCACATTTGATCTAATCTGCATAATCCCGTCAATCAAGCTGTTGAACTGAACACAGGCCAAAGAATGAATCGCAGACTGATCGATAATCAGCCAATTTGTTATCCGATGCCTAGTCTCACTATGTGTCGAATGGCAATGCACACATACACAAACACATATGTGCAGACAAACTTGTGTTCACGCACAAAGTCATACATTACCGCCCACCCATTTAGGCGCCCTTACACAATTCCAGTGCGGACTCCATCGTCAATTTGAAGCACAAGCAATATTTTAAACCTTTCCGAATTTGAACACTAGTTGCCTCATTAATAAAAGAAGCTTAGGCAACCAAATGTTATATTGCAACACCACAACTAGAGGTCTTTCTGCTTTAACCCAGCTTCACTAACATCCCATTGGGACTTAAGGGGGAATAAAGATATGTACCCGCTTCTCCTTCTCTGTTCTTCTTGGCGAGAGCTGCATACGTGAAATTAGGCTGAAGAAGATGGAGGGAGAGATAGAAAATATGAGGGCGGTATGAGCCAAATCAGGGGATAAGCAATAGGCGACGGTTGAAAGCGATGAGAAGGAAGGTTTGATGAGGGCGGAGAGAAGGACATTTAACTGGAAGAATAGGGGAGGGGTGCAGCTGATTGCCTGTCAGGCTGAGGCCTGTTTGATGGTGAGGAGGATTCTGCTGGTGGGGTGAGTACTGAGGTAGAGACAGTGAAAGGGATGTGGTCCCGTGACTGCATGACTTGTTCTCATTCTGTCAAGACGCACACTATAATGCAGCCCCGAGATAACATACGCCAAAAAGCTCAACTAAAACAATGCGTCACCACTTGCAGGAAGACTATTACTTTTATTTAGTTATTAAAAATGTTACATAATACACTTATTTTTAAATTACAATATGAAAGGCCAAAGTTGCGTTATGTGACGTCATTAACTGATGACGTGAAGATTGTTGAAAGTAAGCTATAACACGTTGAGCTTGTGGCTGTCGGATGATATTTGTACATTTTAAATTCTTAGATTCGTTAAAATGATCATTTTTGCTATTGAAGTCGTATTTAGCCTACCCACATTATGCACTTGTGCGTAGTTGATGACAAGTAGCTTACTTGTAAACCTCCAACAGTTAGCTTCTTATTCAGACTAATCTGAGATATTGTATGACAGTGATTAAATCAAAAATTCAAGTCATAATTACAGACTGAAATCACAGACCTCATTTGGCTGATTGATGTCATTTTCATATGGAGGATAAGCTAGTCTCCAACAGGGGTCAAAAACAGGGTTATTCTAAAATTACTCCAGATCTCTATTTGGCCCATCATTTGTGTAAACAATATAGCTGGAGCAATATAGCTTTTGCCCACATTTCTCTTTCAAGCTTATTCTGCTTATTAGAATTAATTCTTGTTTTGTTGTTTCCTTCTACAAATATGTCAGTGTACCTTCATTTACCAGAGGACTGTCTACTATATATTCTGTACATGTTGTTATAAAAGCAGCCTCCTAATTAGCTATGAAGTGGAAATGAGTTAGCATAAGGTATACTGAGATTGAGGCGAAATATGTCTCACCTTATAAACCGAGTAAGTGATATGGCAATTATTGTGTGTAGAGAAAAAAACACCTTATTGTAATTACTTGTATTGTTATTTATGTCCTTGCAAATTAAATAAAATGAGGGTCACAGTGGTAATTGGAAGTTATGTTTAAATTTTAATGCTCTTAATTATTTTCCTTTATTCTCCTATCTGCATTTATATAAAAGGATGTTCATAAAGTGCATCATATTTTAGTCAAAACACAAACCTTCATTTCTGGCTATGTTGTGTTGACATGCGTACACATTCCAGAACATGCATCTGTCTAGTTACTTCTAGAATTCAAAATATTAGTGGAACATGAGGATGCACTATATGTAAATGTA
>JAODOY010038308.1:0-44393 GCA_025399855.1 Forbesichthys papilliferus
CTCAGAAATTACACCCACCCCCCCCCATCCCCCCACACACACACACACACACACACACAGTGTAAATGCTTTGCCAAGGCTGATATGGTTGTTGGTTTGATATTGTTGTTGTGTGACATTGTTGTTGTGTGCGGCCCGCACCACCTATCTACAGAGCCAGGGCTGTGTAGAAGTACCTGATTATTATTTCCTGCACGCACATGGAACGGTAACGGTACCTTTAGCCAAAATAAAGCCCAGTGCTAAAGTTTAATTACCTTTTGATGAGTCTGAGAAGAAAACCGCCGCTGTACAAGTTGAAGATTGGTTATCGGCTTCCTAGTGTTGTTGCTATAATTTGGTCCTGGCTGTGTTCAATGTTTCACTCCAAATTGTTCTGTCACTAGATGTTATGGGGAGGTATAGGGGACCTCGGTGAAGAGTGAACATCTCTAATTATCCTATTCCATACTACTTGTGAAATTCTACTTACGGAGTCCGCTCGACAATGGCAAGTAGACATTTATCAAAGGCCAACAGCGTGACAAAAGGCGACAATCAAGTCCTTACTCCTCCTTTTACACAGCTGTTTACCTGTGAGAGATCTCCCTGGTGCCCGGCCGTGTGTGTGTGTGTGTGTGTTTAAAACAGACAGGCTGGTGGCAAACTCCAGCCCATCACACTCACAACGCCTACTGTGAAACGGCAACGCATTAGCACGTACTTTCGTCTGCTGCATTGTGGGAACATGCGTAACTCTGTGTCCTATCAAAGAATTACTGATTAATTAACACCCTTTCTTCACTGGTAGCACAATTGCTCTATTAAAGACAGTCTCTATTAGGAGATGGAATAGAAAGCGTTCTCCACTAATTGCCTCTGTGACCACTGCGCTGACCTGTAATAACAAATAGGATTATATAGAATCCTCGCAGACTCTGACACAATATATAACACAATTGTTACTCCTGTTCATTATAGCTGCAGTGAGAAAGCAGGTAATTTGCTCGCACACTTCTGCATGGACCACTGGTGTTTACGCTGTGATTACATTCCCTGTTATGTCCAAGAAGGAGGATATGTGGTGGCTTCTGAAAGCTACCCTGCAACCCCTCACGAAGCCCACTGTGAGTGTCATCGCATTGGGTATGTTGAATACAAGGCTGCAGTATATAATTGCCAAGCAGTGCTGCATAGGCCTCATATGTAGATCCAAAGAGCTTACCTGACAGTATCTAAATTAGATTTCTATTGATTTCAGCAGTCCCTCCGGTAGTATAATCCACAATATGGCTGCCATCACTCTAATAATAAAATAATAAACTGCTTACAATAGCACAGATTTAATTAAATTAAAGATGGTTTGCACTTTACAGGCACGTTGCTTATAGTGAAGCTAATCATTTAAAGAGCTCTTCAAAGGATGCTTTGATGTTTGTGACTGATTTGTTCTTTTCTCCTTGTGACCCCTGTCCTTTTTGTGTTGACAGATGAATGTGAGCATTGCTTTTTTATTTCTCAGTGAAACAAACAGCAGTTGGTCTACATCTTCCCACGCTGTTCTCGTTTGCCCGTCAGCCAGATATGTCTGGATGTTGACGCGTCTGTTATTTGGTATTGAAAAGGTAACGTGAGTCACAAAGCCTTCGGGACCGGTGAATCAGTTCTGGTCGGGTGAAATCAGCGCCTGGGTTCTTGGAGAAAAAAAAACTCCTCCGGGTGTGTGCAGACCAGACCGCACTGCCGCTGCATGGCCTCTCGTCTCACCGTGTCAAAAAGCAGTTGGACTTTTCTAAAATAACACGACCGCAGAATTGCACAATCCTACTGTTTAGTGGTTCACTCAACTGGATGTTCTCATCACACACAATAAAACCACCACTGGACACAGAAGAGAATAAAATAAACATATAAAACCTCGTGACGGCTGATGGATATCTGAGTGGGGCGTCTGGAACATGGGTCTGAACTGCATACGTTTGTGTCCACTGTGTACAAGTAAACTCCCTCACTTTTATTTATATCTAGCCTGCTGATATGAACCAGAGGCCTCATTTAAAAGAAACAGATTCACACATACCTGCTCAGAAATACAGTATATTCACAAGTCCGCATACATATGAGATGCTCGTGAGCATGTACATGTCCTTAATGAAACCCTACTCCTCTGTAATGAAGTGATCTTAAAATATTCATTCCATCTAGCCGTGACTCAATATATCCAGAAATGGCCTTGGAAGTGAATGTAAATTGATGTGAATTATGGATATGACGGAGCGGGTGCACCTTGAGCATTCCTCATTTGAGCGGCTGGAGTCCCTCCGTCGGCTCCTGGAGATGATATAATGATGACTGTGTTCCATGGCAACGCAAACATTTTACTGGAGAACACTTCAGTAATGCAATATTCATAACTCTGTTACACACGCTCTTACACAGCAACGTGATTTAAAGTTGGAGTCTGTGATTCTGGAGAAAGCTTGTTGATATTTAAACTAATAACACTTCTACTTTAAATGCCATATATAGGGTGCTCCCTCAGAAGCTCCTCCCCCTTCAATGCCATAGGGTGCTCCCTCAGAAGCTCCTCCCCCTTCAATGCCATAGGGTGCTCCCTCAGAAGCTCCGCCCCCTTCAATGCCATAGGGTGCTCCCTCAGAAGCTCCTCCCCCTTCAATGCCATACGGTGCTCCCTCAGAAGCTCCGCCCCCAAAATAGCAGTTTGGGGGCATAATATCAATCCCACACACACACACGCACATGCACACACACACGGAGCACTCCTTGTACAATACAACAAACATATAATTAGTGTGATTTGCTCTCAAGATGGTGGAAAATATGCTAGTTGAGTGTGCACATCAATCTGAATCATGTTATCATGATCACACCAAGACGTGTTGCTAGAAACACGTCGCCTGCAAAACCATAAATTTCCTATGGTGCAGCGCAACTGCCATGCGCTTTTTAATGACGCCGGGCTTCGTGCATTTTTGACGCGCATCAAAGTTTGAATATCCTCACCTTTTCAGCAAAAGAAGCTGAGTCGCACTGCTCGTCAATGTGACAGTTGGCCCAGGCAGCCCGTGTCTGGGTGATTAAGGGGTTTATCAAAGCGTTTCTGAAGAGACCGGGGATTGTGTGATCGGGGCATAACAGTATTTAAATCTGCTAGTCGAGCGTGTACATCAATCGGAATCACGTCATACACGGACAATATCTATGTGCAAACTAAAACAAACCATGGCTTAGGATCTAGAGACAAACACTGCAGATGCTAACCCATGCATAACACAGAGGCCCATAAAACATTAGTCTCAAAGGGGAATGTAAGGGTTGTCATTGTAAAGGCAAAAGTGTCAGATTCAACACGCACACCCTGCAATTTCACCTGATTATTAATTCTCCCCATAGGATCAGGTACGGAGTTCTGTCTCGTAATCATCAATATGTTTCGTAAAACGCCTACACTCCTGACACAGAATAGTCAGGAAGTATGGATTAACACAAAATTGTTTCAATGTGTACCAGGAGATATGGATCTTAAAGGAAGCGGTTTCAACATGGCACTCTAAACGACAGCCTAGGTATTCCATTACTACAGTTAATTGAGTGTGAGTGTAGTTGCAGGGAATAGTGTAATCGTAGGTGGCCGCACGTGGAAATAATTAGACGTGGTTATTGTCAGCTAATGTACAGTGCTGAGCACGTTATTTAATGTCCTGAAGGCAGCAGTGGAAAGCTTCGTCAAATCACGTTCCTTCATTTTCAGAATATTGTGCAGGTGTTACTTTCCTTTACCTTTCTAATGAAGCCATTTCATGGTTATTGGAGATAGATACTGTACTAATGTACATATACTGTACTGATGACACTCCATGTGGAGACACCCAACCCCAAATTTGTTTTATTTTTAAACTACACCCTTTCCCCTTATCCTCAATATAAATGTACATTTGAAGTGAGGGATGAACCTCCTCATCTGCCAAGGATGATTAATCTCAGTTTTTTAAATCACAGAAATTACAATTACAAATGGCACGAGAACAATCTCAGAGAGACGTCATGCTTTGTGCAAACGTAAAGCTCCAGAACTAACGGCCTTTTCAGCTGAATTGTTGAGGTTTCTGAATGCGTGCGTGCGTGCGTGTGTGTGTGCGTACATGTGTGGGCGGGTGTGGAATTGAGAATAGAATGTGGGTATGCAAGACTGTCAGTGGGTACAATTAACGACAGTTTATTCCAAATGACACAGATCAAACAACAGAGGGATTGCGGTTTTTATCCCCCCCCCCTCCCTCCTTTGCCATCAATCTCTGGTTGTCCTTCCGAATGAACAAACATTGAAACGAGCCACTAAGTGCTTGATGCAACTCTCATTTACAATATTGTTGAATAAAAAAGAATAAGAAGTTATGAAAAGAAAACATACAGTAATAACGCTCACCCCCAGCCTTAATAAAAACCGGTCATTATTATCGGATTAATGTGTGTTTGGCTCTGACTGAGCTCGTACTTCCATGTCAGAAGTCACAGCTGTGGGTGTTATTAAAAGTAATATTGGACTATTGTTAAACCCTGTAGACTCTGTATATGGCTTGCCTCAATATTAGGTTCTCGCTCTGATCATTCAGCATCAATACACCTTTGGTCTTTTATTGATTTCTTTAACACATTATTTCTAATTGATTTTATTTTGTACTACTAGCTTGATACTACTACTAATATCATACCAAAAATGTTGCAGGAACTGCAATATTCAGTAATATGTTGTGGAGAGATGTGTCCATTGGTTGTATGGCTTAGTTGTGTTTGATTTAGACAGAACAGTAAGATGTGTGGCTGAGGAAGCTCATGACATAATAGAGATGGAAGAGGAAACATCAGTGGCCTAAAAGAATGCCTCCTTGATAGCTTGGAATTACTGTTGTTGTACCAGTCCAACATGACTGTTATTGTTGAGGAATATATTTTGATGCATTTTCCAATAACCTTTGTGTTTTTACAGTAAAATACACTACCAGTAGAGACAGTAGAACACACTACCAGTAGTGTGTAGTATAACACAGCATAGACAGTAGAACACAGTAGACAGTAGAACACAGTAGAGACAGTAGAATAGCATCTAAACAATGTGAACACCGTGTTCCCAGCGTTCTGTTCCAGGAGACAGTAGAACATGTCACACTATGTGTTAAAGGGGGCGGAGCTTCTGATGGAACTCCCCATAACATTGAAGTGGGAGGAGCTTCTGATGGAGCACACTATGGCATTGAAGGGGACGGAGCTTTTGATGGAGCACCATATGGCATTGAAGGGGGAGGGGCTTCTGATGGAGCACCCTATGGCATTGAAGGGGGTGGAGCTTCTGATGAAGCACCCTATGGCAATGAAGGGAGAGGAGCTTCTGATGGAGCACCCTATGGCATTGAAGGGGGCGGAGCTTCTGATGGAGCACCCTATGGCATTAAAGGGGGCGGGGCTTCTAAGGGAGCACCCTATGGCATTGAAGGGGCGAGGCTTCTGAGGGAGCACCCTATGGCATTGAAGGGGGCGGAGCTTCTGATGGAGCACCCTATGGCATTGAAGGGGCGAGGCTTCTGAGGGAGAACCGTATGGTGTGTTTTTGTTTTGATCAAGTTCAAATATAAACAAGCTTTTTCTAGAATGAGTGCCTTTTATGCCTTTAATATTGGAGATATGAAGGGAATCACTGATACAAAAGGTATCAGGTCAGGTAGGATTAGATAAAAAGCAGTGGGAGTTAAGTGCACATGTGTTTGGCCAATTTAATTGCTATTAGCATGTGGTTTTACTGAATATTGCATTTTATACTGTGGTGTTATATGTGTTTTATCCAAGATGAATTGTATTCCCTTTTACTGTGAAGCACTTTGTGACTCATGTCTTTGAAAAGTGCTTTATAAATAAAATGAACTTATGCGTGAGCGAGTGTTTGTGTGTGTGTATTTCAGAAGTACCTGTAACCTCAGTGAACCTATAAGTCTATAAAAAAAAGCAGCAATTAGTAATTTAAAACAGCATTATTTATTATATTTCTATATTTGGGTTCACTGAGTTCACCTTTATTACAATTAAAAGGTTGTTTGTCACTGAATAAAAAGTAACATCTTCTAAAAATGTAACCAATTATTTAAATCTGAAATTGAGTTTTTGCACCTGATCTCTTCATTTGTTTGTTTGCGTGTATTTTTGTATGTCAGCATTGGCAGTTATTTAGCAGTTATAGTTTTAAACCCATAAAATTAATACAATAAATACACGTATTAATGTAATTAATGTTATTATTAGCAGCCAGCAACACAGGATATCATGCAATATGGATGCTTGGCTGTTAAGTGACTAGACGACGCTCAGAGGATGCATTGTATGCTTGTTGACGCCACCATGACGTCTGACTAAATGTGATTGTATTTTAATGCCAACCCAAGTGTGTGTGTCTGTGTCTGTCTGTCTGTGTGTGTGGGTTTCTATTTACGTGTATTCGTGTGTGTGTGTGTGTAGGTCTTGGGTGTTCTGCGTGTGTGTCTGTGGGAGTTCAATGTCTTTATGGGAGCTGTGTGTGTGTGTTGCCATTGTGAACTACACAAATACATGAACCATTATATTTAAATGTGTTAAATAAATGGATCACATTTATCAACTGAGATCTGGTTGTACAAAACATAACGATTAGTTTGTGACATATTACAAAGCACAGGCGTAAACAAGTGGGCATTCCCATCATATTATATATGTTATTCTTTATTGGGAAAATAAGTGAAAATTATGCTTCAGCAGCTCAGATAGGGCAGGACGGACAGACAGACAGACAGACAGACAGACAGACAGGTAGGATATGAAGCCCTAACTATGGCAGCACAGTATCATTATCTCCTGGGGGTCTCATAGCAACTAAAGAGATGCTAATAGCCTAGTATGGAAGCGTTATTACAGACGTTACATAAAAAGAGACTCCAACACATCTCAATACTATCAACAGCAGACGTCCTAATGAGGCCTCCAGTATACATTACGGTATGCCTAAGGTGCCTTCAAGTGGAGTGGAAAATAATGTAGCTTCAAATTTCAGCCTTTCCAATTAGAAACCACAGCTGTGTTGAGCTGCACAACTAGGTCACGATTAATTTCCTCCTGGAAGATGATTGTACCACACATTGAAGAGCTCCTTTGTTGTTTAACAGTGTGACATACAGTCGGCCATATTACGGCTGTATTACGTGATATATCAAGTCCCGCCAAAACGGTGTTTTGAAAGAATGGGCCCTATCTTATACCCGGTGCACAGCTGCAACGCCAAGTATCTTTGCTAGTCTCAGAACGAGGCAGTTGTCGTTTTCCTGTCCGGCACCCACGTTGTCTAAATAACATGAGAGTGTGGGTGTAGTCTTGTTCATGTTAAAGGCATATAAAACATCAAATGTGTTAATTACACAAACAACGTCCGTGTTAAACAGTTTAGTCCACGATGAGCGTAGTAGCCGAGTAATTTCAAGATTGCTAATTTAATGCGCTGTGGCATAGAGTACGGAGTCCTGGCCGCAACATGCCCACACTCGGCCAGTTTGTCTTGCGTTGTATATTTCTGTTGGATGCAGAAAAATAATGCATGCTAAATATTTGACGCATTTGGGGGGCATGAGAATAGTTTACGTTCACGCTATTAAGGGCTTATTCTTGTTTCCAAATATCATATACTTTTTAAAAAAATATATGCTGGCAATGTGACTCCAAACTCTTTCTGAATAATGTGATATTCCCAGTTCTCACTATAGTGGAATAACAGTCTGCATATAAATGTAGTCGCACAAGAAAGAGCTTTTGAAAGAAATAAAGAGCACTCTTCTTCAATCGTCTGAAAATAATTTCCCGTTCAAACAGAGCTTTGCCCTAGATCCTCATCTGACCACCGGCTTGGCATTCCAGCAGATATGTCTGGTCTCCTCTCTAATCTCATAATACCTTTTTTAGACAAAAGACCATTGTTTGCACTTCCAGGTGGCTCATTTGTTAGCGCGTGTCATATCAGATTGTGTTAACCTTGCTTCCATTGACAGCAACACAATCTGGAACACACCGCAGCGCCTGTCTCGTCAACGTGCCACGGGCACGAATGTCCCCGTATTCCTCTAATGCCGGGAGAAACTCAAATGTTGTCAAATCATTTGTCTAAAGTGAAGGAGACGCTGAATTGACTTTGAAGCACTCAGACCAGTACAGTGTGTACCCAAAATAGGCCAGACACATGTATGAATAACAAATGCAAAGTACCACAGTCCCATGTTTATGCGCACGTGTGTATCGTAAGACCCACATCACACACACATTTTCATGACCCTATAATTCAAAGAACTCATTCTGACTCTCAAATCGCCCTGCTAAACAAAGCAAGTACTTCAAGATAGTGCTAGCAGCAACCACAGACCCTCTCTCATTTAGCTGGTACAGCGTTCTTTAAATGGCATCATATCTTTGGGCAGTGGACCGCGCTATCATCTGAATCCCATTTAAAAGCAAGCAGGCAGGGCTTATTAATTGCAGCTTTGGTTCAGGCAAAAATGAGGGCCAGCTCCTTGTGGCTTGAGGTCTATTGTGTGGCTGGCAAAGGCTGATGCAGTTTGCAGTGTAATGTGTTCACAACAGCCAACAAACAGACCAGTATTGTTGTAAAGCGAAGGGGGAAATGCTGATCCTGTGTAAGAGATGTTATGCATCATATTCACCATCTTCAACAGACTCCACGTTTAATCTCAGACAAGTGGAAGCGGTGATTGTACAAGACGTGGTACGTCTGCATCAAAACACTGGAGACTTTTAGTATTCTGCTGCCGTTTCCCCGCAAATCTGCCTAGACGTTGGTTTCACATTATCTCAGATGCGTCGCTGTCACTAGGCGTTTGAGACCAAGGCAAGATGAGAAGCAACCGACACCCATGCTTGTACGGCAGCTAGTGTCTACAGCTTTATGTCACGTCAGTGACGTTTTGTCACGCATATTGTGTCGGCATGAATACGGAATGAAATGACTGCAAGGGAACCGCAATTTTTGGCGTTAATTTGTTTCTCTGCCTCTCTAGTCCCCACTTGTTCTTGTGTAGTTTATTTGAATTTGCACGTAACGTGACATTGCCTGTTATTAAGCCGTGCCAGAATACGGTAACAAGGTTTTTTTATCCTTATTATTTGATATTTTAAACATGAATATAGCAGCAATCGACCGTATTCTACGTTATAGTGGAGAAATGGTGTTCTGCGGAGAGAAAGACGTCACAATCTCTGTTGTTTATTCCTATATCCAGGCCGGCTAAACATGCACGTGAGTGAGTGTGTGTGTGTGGCCCACAGAGCATTTGTTTCGGCCTGAGATGCAAGTGCTCTAGTGGCAGAAAGCCATACAGAGGTGACAATATGGGATGCAGGTGGATGAGAACACCTTTCTAATCACGTATGAGGCAACAGGGACCTGTTGCTGCTCAGCCAATCGGAAAGAGAAGGACGTTTTCATTTCCATCAGACAACTTTAAGGAGAATATGTTTACACGTTTTACAAACACTGGGAGTAAATTGTTCCTCCACTATCCTTTCCTCTAAACCCCCCCGCTCCCTCTCTCTCTCTCTCTCTCTCTCTCTCACTCTCTCTCTCTCTCTCTCTTCATCCTTGTGTTCCTTCATCTGCCCTTGGCCTGGTGAAATACTTTCTCTACAACCTTCCCTGCTCTCACCCACCCCCTCTCTCTCTCTCTCTCTCTCTCCTCACTGTTATTTCAGTCTCTACTTCTCCTCCTCCAACAATCTTCCTCCCTTCTTTTCTTCCCTCATTCTGTCTGGTGTCTGTGGTGCCTTTAAATAGCTGCCGTTGCCTCAAGGGCTGCGTTCTGCTCTGGCTAATAGACATGCACCTTGTTCTCCTGCTTTACTAATCATTTATTAAGGTATTAATCAGACCACGCAATCACACGCTGAGTTTTCCGTCCATTTCACTGATTGACAGCTAGACAGGATTGATTCATGCTGCTCTTGGGGGCGTACTCTTAATTTGCTCATCCAATTAAGTGGGGAGTGTGGGCAAGCTTGTGGACGCGATTGGCTGTGCGTTTGTACACATTCTGAGAGGAATATCTCTCATTACGTGCTATATTAATAATAATAATAATAATAATAAAAATACCTTATATTTACATATACAGAAAATTTACATATACATTATACCAAAAATTGCAATATTAGTAAAAGTAAGATTCATATTTATTTGTAAATATACAAAGAAACAATAAAATTATATTATTATATTAACTGAAAGCTTTCTTTAAAAAATGGGTTTTGACAGGGACAACCCAGCTGTTACAGCCAACATTGTGTTATTTTGTGTGTGCATGCGCGCGTATCTACAGTACACATATAAGGATGTGTTCAATGTTCCATCAGCGGGATTAGTGTTGTATATTGTGGAACTGATTGGAACCTATTCTGCCATATCCACAATAAACACTGTGACAATCATCAATAAATCACAAATCTTAGCAACATCGCACTTCTTCTGAGCTGCTGGTTTGCAGAATATATGTCTCCTAAAGCCTTGCTATTTTGACAATACAATTTCTGAATATAAATCACCAGAGATATTGGACTTCTTTTGACCATATGTTGTGTATATATACATATGTCTGTACAATATATGCTCAAAGGAAGTCCACGGTATGTGCTGATAGTAGTTGTAATAATATTTAAAGGTGAGTCAGTGATTTTAAGATAATACGTTATTTCTAAAATTGACCAATACCCACTACTGAATGTACTTTTTGTGTCCTTGCGGAAAAATCCTAACTCACCAAACACCAACAATGTTCCTCCAGGATCACCGCGTGCGTTTACATGAATTTAAGTATCCCGGTTATGAAGCTTATTCCTGTTTTAATCATATTCGAGATATGGTGTTTACATGACCACAGAGATATCTGTCCCAAGAAGTTTGACGCTTGTGTGGACTAATCAAGAACACACCCGCCCGGTAGCGGCGTGGCAAGACAAACATTTTACCTTCTTGACTTGTAGGCATGTAAGCTAGCAAGCAGCACAGCCATACCAACTGACAGGATTGTCATAAAATGATCATTGTACTCGCCTTTCATAAGCGTTTACCTACACCAGACAGAAAATGTGCGAAATACGCTGACGTGTTTATTTGACATGGGCAGTTGATATTATTTTAAAAACCATATATGTAAATGCACCAATTACATGCTGTATCATATAATCACCACATATTTTGTCTCAATACATTTCAAATAGGCTAGGTTTATTTATACTGTTAATAAATATATATTTTTTGTTAAATTATATTTGTTTACTGTTGTGTTCTCATGGTTACACTCTGGGCAGTAGATTTGCCATGAGAGGCGGGCTGGAGGGTTCTGGACGGAGAGCGGGATGCCGCTTCCCGTGTGAAAAGCCCTTTAAGCCATAATCTTCCTCACTGTAATATTGATAATGATTAGGCCCATTATTATCACATTCAATGGGAGGCACGAGCAGTATAGCATAATAAACATGTTCTGCAGTTTGACCGGGATCAGGAGACAGGCTGTCAAAGCAATACTGTTGTATATTCAAATATTTTATGGAGAAAACATTTTTTTTTCGACAGAATAGGGTTTATGGAACAGTATCCCAGTTTCTTTTGGAGTACTCCACCTAACAAAACAGTGTTTATCTAAACCGGTATAAGGGCTTAAATGCCATTTTGTGAAATTGGGATATGGTGTTTACATGTGCAAATACAAAAACTAGGATAGTTAAAAACTTGATCATAACCGGGATACTAAAGGCCTTAACACACTGACTGACTCAGACACAGAGGTGCCATGCATCCATGTGCAAGACGTCTAATCCCTGCTCTTGTAATAATATCCTCATGAATTGGATCTGCTAAATATTCAAAACTGACCCTGCTCTTTAGGTACGTTTTAAATTATTTTAAATTAGTTTGCTAAAAATAACTATGAATGTGTTACCACAACTTTGTCTAAGGTGTTATAAAAGTGAGTGGGAACTCAAATGTATCTGTCCCAATAATCTGGAGTATTTGCACATCTCATGAACACAGAATTAAACTAATCTCTTGTCCAATTAGAATCACCTTAATTCTTCAACACATCTGACAAAATAACCTTCTCAGTTATAAATTAATCTAAATACTAAAACAGATACTTCTACTGCAGCAGACACATGTTAATACTTCTACTGCATAGAAACATGTTAGTACATCTACTGCAGCAGACACATGTTAATACTTCTACTGCAGCAGATACATGCTAATACTTAAACAGTACGGCAGCAGACACATGTTAGTACTTCTACTGCATAGAAACATGTTAGTACTTCTACTGCAGCAGATACATGTTAGTACTTCTACTGCATAGATACATGTTAGTACTTCTACTGCAGCAGATACATGTTAGTAATTCTACTGCAGCAGATACATGCTAATACTTAAACAGTACGGCAGTAGACACATGTTAGTACTTCTAATCGGGCAGATACATGTTAGCACCTATACTGCAGATACATATTAGTACTTGTACTGCAGCAGATACGTGTTATTACTTCTACTGCAGCAGATACATGTTAGTACTTCTACTGCAGCAGATACATGTTACTGTAGTCTCTACTGGAGTACTTGAAACAGACACAACCACAGCATCTGTAGCAGATGAACTGTGAGCAACGACTCAGTACTTCCACTGGCAACAGGCATTAGTCCTTCGACTGTGTCAGAGGGCGTATTTAGTTTCTCCATCCTTCTGCTATCACTGAACCTGCGTGAGAGAGACAGGAGGTCAGGTCTTTCACCTCCCTCTGCCCTCCTTGAGTGATTCCTCCACAAGATGACGTCTACTGACAGTCCCACTGATTTCCTGTGATGAGAGAAGGAGAGAGAGAGAGAGAGAGAGAGAGAGAGAGAGAGAGAGAGAGAGAGAGGAAGATTGTGTGCTGGAAGTTACAAACCAAGCGCAGATCTACAGCAACAACCCAGATATGTCACAACACCTGCACACCGACTGCCTGTGTAGGCCTATGTCATCTCATGCACGCCCGTGCATGTGAGCTACTGTGTTTAGTGCTTGTTGGAGGTTCAGTGTGTACCTGTGTGTGTGTGTGTGTGTTACGGTTTCATTAAACTTTGCGTGCAGATAGTAATGATGCTCTCTGCCTCTCTGTTACTTGCAGGCAGACTACAGTGTGATTCCTCTGGCTCTCTCAGCCAGCCCACACATCTGCGCATGTGATGTCAGCCGGTCGACAAGGCGACAAGCCCCGGTGTCAAAGCACTGCTTCACAGGGGCTTTAACGGGCTACTGCAGCTGTCACGCTTCTGCCCGCAGAGCCGAACGTTCTCTTCCCGTTGGCGCTGCGTAAGCTCTGCCTTGATTGGCTGTCCGACCAGGAGTGGATGGGACAGGTGAGAGTCGATTGGACACAATTCAGATATTATGTCATACCTGGGACAAAATCCTACTGGGCTCTTTAATATTGTAATATGTTTCAGATGGTACCTTTGGTTTAATGACCTTTTACGTCGGTTAAGACAATACAACTGACCAAACAACTAAGTTAGGGGACCACTTAATTAAAAAACCTGTTTGGGACAGGGTTTTACCAAAGGGTATTAACACTGAAAGTGTATACGCACCGTATATCAACAGTCACTACAACCTCTCTCAGCAAATATCAACACCACTTTTGTGAATTAATGTGAATTGATTCTAATTGGTGAAAGCTTTTCATGTGCCAAGTCATTCATCGCATGAATCACAATCACAGTGTGCATGGGCTTCAGTTTGTTTTGAAAAGTGACGGGGGGGCATGTCCCCGGGGTCCCCACGAGCAGAACTTACGCCCTGACAGTGTGCACACGGAAACAAACGGCAGCCTCTACACATGATCTCCAGTAGGACGAGGAAGAACTTCTTTGAAAAACCTTCTTGGGGAAGGAACTGATGGGAACCCTTGGTGTGTGTGTACAGGCATCTTGAGTTTCCCCCAATCAGCCCTGCTGAAGATTGAGCGTGAACTAATAGTTAGGCGTTTATAATTAAGAAACAGTCCATTTCGCGAAGCTATTTGCCAGCATCGCCAACAGCTGCAGCACTGCGTCGAGGGACAGAGTGCTCCTCTGACAGATATGCTAATTTCGTAAAAGCCATTTCCCAGTTAAAAAACGGCATCACCTGTAGGGATGATTGACAACGCCGCTTGTCGCTAACGTCCATCGCCGCGGTAGGCATCGTAGGAGTGAAGTCATTTCCCTCTGGGCTGAATGTTTTTATGGAAAATAAACCTTAATTATCTTGTGTATGCAATACATGTCAAGTATTGATCAGACCTTAAGTGAAGGGCAGCTTGTGTAAACAGTTTGTTTTTCCATTTCATTGCATATTTACTTCATATGTGATCTGGGATTAGCTGTATGCTTTTCAAATGAATTCCACTGAAGGGTGTTGAACTTTCAGTAATTTTCAATAATTGTGTCTAATTATATGATAGTAATAGAAACACGTTGACTAGTGTAACTTTTTCTTAACATTTTACCGGCTTGTGGAGTCAGAGCAATGTCATGTGTGCTCAGCTGCATATTTTGACGTCAAACAAACTACCGTTTAATCACCTTTAAATGAATTCATGTTGTCTGCCACTAGGCATGTCAGACCAAAACATATGCTCCTGTGTAGGGTACCCGCACGTGCACACACGCACGCACACACACACACACACGCATGCACACACGCACACACACGCATGCACACACGTACACTAACAGGTATGAAAACAAAGAATAGAAGAGCTCGGACTACAACACACACAGAAAGAGTGTTCTATTCTCAGGACACCATCCACTATATCCTCACATAGAACATTGTTATTTGCTGCTACATTCACGTTTATAATATATTAAAGAGCGCCTGGACTCTTGTTCCACTGACACATTAGGCGTATGAAATGTGGGACAGAGGGTCAAAGCTGAGAATAGTGGAAAAATTAATACAATAACACTATTTTATCAGTTTATTATTGGTTTTTTCCTTTGATCGGTTATTCATTAAAGTCATATTCTGCTCCAGTTGTTTTCTTTATTACTACAATCCTTCTCATAATTATCTCAATGCTTTGGAATCATCTACGGCAGGGTTGGGCAATTATTTTCACTTGGGGGCCACATTTTCATAATCAAACATAACAGTTCACTTTAACTGTATTTTTTTACGCAGCACTAAATAAAGTAATATTATGCAGAGCTTGTGAAGTTATTTTATGTTGTATTATTATTTTTTAAATGTTTGATGTACCAGGCGGGCTGGGAAGAATGTCACAAAGGGCCACATCCAACCCCTGGGCCCGACTATGCACAGGCCTGCTCTACGGGGTCATATAATGGCATCAAACACCCATTCACATGATTGCATTGGGGGAGAAACGGGCCGATTGTGTCATGGCAAAACAGCCTGCTTTTTCCGAATTAAAAATGCTAATTGGCAGAACAGCCAAATTATTGTCCCTGAAGTGTTGTTTACAGGTATGTAAACACCAATATGCTAGTGCAAATTAACAATACCTGATGAAAATGCATGAACAATTTATTTCTTTGTGTGTGTTAATTAAGAACGTTTTCTGCATGACAGCTCTGAAGGTTGAGATTCACAGAAATATGGAAATATGGAAATATTTGAAATATTCAGCTCCTGGCAAGTGAATCAATTTAAATTCGATAAGGACAGACTCCTTGAGGAGGCAGATGGCATCTTTTTATTTTATTTTATTTAATATGACATAAAAAGCGTACACTTCCCCTCTGTGGGCGGATGGGCAGTTGACAGCCGGGATTGAGTCCATTCTATTGATATACAGTATTTGCTTCTCTCTCTGAGACGTCTCTTCTGAACAGGGCTGAGGTGTGAAAATGGTAGCGTAGCACTGTCTGATGATATCTTCCGCTAAGGCACCTGCCATCACACATTTTGTCTTGGTAGCCAACTAGCCGCGGACAGTACAGCACAACCTCTTTCTATTCTATGGTTGTAAATGTCAGGGCATAATAACAATAATCTGTTCCTTAGCAGGTCTAAATATTTGGTAAAAACAACCTCAGATGAACACCACATGACATATTACACCGTGTCATGATATATTTAACAAACACAAAGCCAAAATGAAGAAGCCATGTGTGGAAAAAACTAAGTACACCTTATGATTCAATAGCTTGTAGAAAGAACCACCTTTAGCAGCAATAACTTGAAGTGACCATTTTGTGTATTACTTTATCAGTCTCTTACATTGTTGTGGAGAATCTTGGACTTCTCTTCTTTACAAAGTGGCTTCAGTTCATTGAGGTTTGTGGGCATTTGTTCATGCACTGCTCTCATAAGGTCCCACCACAGCATTTCTAACAGGTGGTCTGTACATCAACTGGGCCATTTTTATTTTCAGCCAGCTCTGTTGTAAATGTCCAGCTGTGCTTGGGATCATTGTACTTTTTGCATGATCTAATACCAGCAAACCCTAAACTGTCAGACGGGCAGGCGGCCTCACATTTGAGTCTAGAATACTCATATACAAAAGAGTTTATAGTTGACTCAATGACTGCAAGGTTCCCAGGTCCTCTGGCCGCAAAACAAGACCAAATCACCACCCTGCTTGACAGTTGTTATGAGGTGTTTGTGCTGAAATGTTTTGTTTGGTTTCTGCTAAACGTGGCGCGAAGCATTATGGCCAAACATCTCCACTCGTCTGTCCAAAGGATATTGTTCCAGAAGTCTTGTGATTTGTTCAGATGCAACTTTGCAAACCTAAGCCGTGCTGCAGTGTTTTTTGCAGAGAATAGGCTTTCTGCTGTCAACCCTTTCAAACAAACCATATTAGTTCAGTCTTTTTCTAATTGTACTGCCATGCACTTTAACATTTAACATTATAACTGAGGCCTGTAAAGTCTGAGAAGTAACTCTTGGATTTATTTGAGCATTAAACGGTCTGACGTTGGGGTGCATTTGATGGGACATCCACTCCTGGGATGATTGACAACTTTATTGAATGCGTTCCACTTTTGAATAAACCTTCTCACTGTAGAATGATAGACTTCAAAATGTTTGAATATGGCCTCATACCCCTTCCCAGATTGACGGGCAGCAACAATTGCTTCTCTAAGATCACTGCTGATGTCTTTCCTCCCTGGCATTGCGTTAACACACATGTGCTTCAGACCAGCAAACTGCTAAAACCTTGGTTTTGACAGAGGTGGTCCCACGTGCTTGATAGTAAATGACTCAATGGCACTTGATTAGCAGCATCTGTCTGCTACTTTGCATTTGAATTCCTATGGAATCAGTAAAGTGTTACTTATTTTTACACACATTTTTCCATTGTGGCTTTATTTGGTGGTTTGTAAAATACATAATGAAACGGTCTAATGTGTCTTGTGTTGTTGTTTGTCTAAAGTTGTCTTTACCACATTTTTCAACCTGCTAAAGAACATATGATTGATAGTATGTCCTGACATGCAAAATCATATAATTTAAAGAGATTGTGTCTTTTTCACATGACTGTAGGCTGATTTACAGCAAAAAAAAGCTGTTTTGCCTTAGTTTTTATCCACAACCAGCAAAATAATTTATCAGAGCTTTATTCATACCAGGAAGAGCACCAGTTGTGCAGCAATAACAATAACCCATAAATAAATAAATACAGATATCACACATCTTATATTGTGAAAGAATACACACATAAACAATACATTTCATGGATACACCCACATATACTGTGTATATACTGTATACAGTATATATATAAATTATTATTATTATTAGAATTACATATTACAGGCACACATGAATACACTCACAAATGTGTTAGGTCTAAGACACAATGCATCCAGAACTATAATACTCTTCTGTTCTGCCTGACTTAGCAGTATAACCACACTGACTGTCACCTTGGAGCTCTGTCTCCGTCCCTCCAGTTCAAAGCAGTAAACATCAAATTAATGGTGCGCAATTATTCTGTCACCTTTAGTAAAAACATTTTCACAGCGGTGCCGATAATTTAAAGCTACACTCTTGGCTGTATTTTTCCACATAAATTGCTTGTTAATTTTGGGGTATTCACAGGGGGAAAATTAATTATTACTAATAGCATATCCTAATTCCATCTAGATGTCTACTCAATGTTTACTGATTTTGGTATTTGGCAAATATTAAAATATTTCATGTTGAAGTATCGTTTTCTAAACCCAAAGCTGTCAGTTTATTCGGACCCTGTGTATTCCCTTAGAATGACAGGGGTTTCAGTCAATCCATTAAATATTAAGCTGGTATGGGGCAACACTTATCCATCAGAGGGATGCCGAGCCACAACAAATCATAACACTAATGTCAGTTGGTGTTTTCTCAAACAGTTTCCTGGCTGTGCGCTCTTATTAGTCCTCAATACTGCCAGCAGCATGACCTTTAGTTGCTATTCCAGGGAAACTATACTGAGCATGACAGCTCTTCTTAGCAATGAACCACTTGTGCTTTTAGGTTTGGACTGTGTGCTCTTGTGTTGTTCATTGGCCACCGGGGGGCATATCTGTGAACATACAAGCTTCAGTAGATCTGGGCCCTATTTAAGCAAGCGGGTTTAGTTAAAATTCTGTTTGTTAACCCTGAAATTACAAAAACTCAGAGTTCAGGGTTAAGTTTTAGAGTTTGTTAAACCAGCTTGCTGAAATTCATTCTAACCAAGAACTGACAAATCCTTCACATATCTATCGCTTTGTACTCTCACTCCAACTTTAGCAGAGTGTTGCAGTAGAAGTTTCCAAGGAATCAGAGTAAGTATCTAGTTTCAAATTGCACATGACACACATACACACATCCATACTGTACAAACATAATACATTCAGCAGAACAGCAGAAAATATGGAGTCAGACTTATTTTGAGTCATTGTAGGGGTTAGACATTTTGCTCAAGGATGCTTACAGGCCAAATGATAACTCATGTGGAATGGATAGATGGGAAATACCTGGACTGTTCATCAGAATGTCACAAGATAGTCTGTCCTATTACAGGTCATCAGATTGTCATATAGGACAGGTCTTTTGTAACCTTCCAGTAGGTGCGTCTTGATGACATTTTCACAACCTGAGATCAATCATCAGTTAATACAACTATCTTGTCCGTAGGAGCAGAGAGATATAGTTAGCTAGTGTAAGCTAACTCTAAGCTAATACACTTTTTCGCTATCTTACTGTTATCTGTGCGTGCTGAATAAATAATCTGATATTTCTACACAGCGCTGGCTCCGTAAATAGTAACTTAAACAAGGTGGTGAACACTACTCACAGCACAACAAAGCCTCTTTGCTTTGCAATGCATTTCAACGGCGCTACAGAGAGATTTTGTTTTGATTTGAGCTCGAAGATAGCAAGCTTCCTTTACCTTTTCATATATTTTATAATACAAATGGTGTTTGCTAAGTTTTTCAAACGGAGAAGGCACACAGAGGAAAGCCACTGGTCCCTGGCTAAGTGTGTTGTGCTGCTATATGGGTGGGATATTCTTTCCCCTCCTGCGGCTCACGTGGATATTAACATTTACTTTACTTAAACTGCAGAACACTGCGCTCTCACGTTGTACCCACCTTGTGTAATGGACTTTTAACTTGACGCCTTCAGTTATGAGCCTTCATAAACTACCTCAAAACTTTGATTTAATTTCTTTTATCACTGACATTCCATCAGAAAATCACCTTGTGATGTTAAAGTGGTTCTGGGACTGACTTTTATGTCCATGAAAGCAAAATAAAAATGTCTCAGCCACCTCACCATCCCCACCCTCAACTCTTGCATGGGGGCTTGTCCAGCATTTTTTTGAAGGGAAATTACAATTGAAAATGGTGGAGCCTGTGCTTGAATATGTAATGAATCTCTTCTTTGATTAATTTAGCAATGTCTCGCTTAATACTATTTGGACCTTAAATCACTCCATCAAATTGCAGACATGTAGGATGTGAAGAGGCAATTGTGCATTGTTGAGAGAGACACTTTAAAGTATTTCAGTACGAGATCCCCTGCAAATGTAAAGTGCACTATTGCTCCGTACCATGCAGTTCGCATTGTCACAACCTCCATCTGCCGTTGAAGAGCCTAAAAAGAGATGCTGCAATCTTTTCAGATCACCTCATCAAGCACAGGTGAGATCTGAATGTACAGGCTAGCACTTGAATGAGTGCTACCAGTTCAAACGGCACTAATGCTCCTGAGCTGCAGTGCCATTCACATGTGGACTGAATAAAGCCAGAGTATGTAAGACACGCCGATTGAATGAGGTTGTAAAAGTATGAGGTGGAAGCTCGAGGTTTGGGGGAACAATGGAACCGATAAGTCCAAACGTTAATTTCCATCCGTTGTGAGCTCCAGTCGGGCTTGGACAAAAGCAGGACAAGCATTCAGCCTATAATTAACCAGGGGTTATCTAGAGTTGAACGTTCCCTTTGAAAAGAGTCCAGATACCTGATCAAGCCCATGTCTAGGTCAGTTCCCTGTGCGTTCAATTACAACATTCATGATAATTGCCAGGGTATTCACTATATTTAGCCTCAAAACCAGTAAAATGAAGAAACCCACATATACATACTTTAATGCAGCAGGATTTATTGGAATAAAATATATAGTTTTCTATGGAAATCATCAAAGAAACAATCCTATTAGTAACTTTAAATGTGTGGAAAAATAAAACATTTATCGCTCTCTGGTGCAATTATGTTCCCACAATTATGTTTTCTCTATCACCAATGTGGCTTCAAAACAAGAAATGTAATTTTCATGTTATTGGGATTAACAAAGTAAATTATGTTTCCAATAACTATATTTTTTTTATCACTTTAGAAGTGTGTGGTTTGTATTGGGTCCACATGGTGCTGTGTAAAGCTGTACAATGTTGTTAAAATTGTTTTTGAACCGTTCTCGCTGAAAAGACTATTCTTGGTCTACAGTACAACCCTGTGCTGATGTAATATCGGTCAAATATACAGGTCGCCTTGAACCATTTAGGCCATTTCTCTTAAAAGTAGTTCACTAATTATTGTGTGGGATGGACAGCTGCTGTCGACTTAATAAAGGGAGGTTTTCTCTGGTGTTTTATTGATGAGAAGGAACTTGGGTAGGATTAGGAAGATTGGTAGGAAGGAAGGAATTAAGGAAGAAAGGAAGGAATGTGGGAAGAAAGGAAGGAAGGAATTAAGGAAGTAAGGAAGGAAGGAAGGAAGGAAGGAAGGAAGGACAAAATGGAAGGAAGAGAGGAAGGTAAGCTAAAAGTAGCGTGTCTTTCAGCACCATGTTCATTTCTCCAGTCCTGGACATTCCTTTCCTACTAATCACTTAGACTGAATGCCTGAAAGCCTAAGTGCTCTCTCAAAACACGTCAAGGATGGATAGATAATAGCAATGCAAAATGTGTAGCCCGTATCCACCCACCATCCACACGTAGCCATGGTGACCTTATGACCTTACGTGTTAGATGACGTGTTGTAAACTGTTTCGTAAGCCTGTTTTAGTCACTCAAGATTAGAATACTTATGTTGACATTTGAAGTCTATGCGTCTCTTTAACCTCAACGTGCTGCGAGGCCAGACTGCCTTTGCAGAGATCACAGAGTCAAGTAGGGGATGGCTGGGATTGCATCCATTCTTCCGCTCTCTCTGCACTTTTAAGACAGTCTGAATCAATACCAGAGAGAGCTGCATCAGGAAAAACTAATCGCAGAGGTGAGGGTGACCAGCACTTGGCCTTTTCATTTCCCCACACGCACACACTTAAAACCTTCTGGGGACTAAGATATTTATTGTCTGTTTTGAATACATTTACATTCGGGCTTATAAACGATATGTAATGTATATGGATCATCATGTATTTGATATCTATGGATTCAAAAGGACCTAAGCTAATATAACCATGCATGTTTCTATACTTACATGGTAGACTTTGACTGAAACATTTACAAGATTTTCAATAAGCAAATTTAGATTTTTGTATTTATTATTTAATTTCCATTACATACACATGTTGAACAATTCTTCAACTAAACATTTTCAACCCTATATATACAAATGTGCATTGTTTTACAATAAATAACTGAGCTGAACAATGAAATTATGCACTTTTGTGCCAGAAGTCATTTAGGTTTAGCATGCCAAGGATGCCAGGTCTATCTGAAGTTGCCATACACTGCCATGTTGTCATGTTGAATGATTTTAACATAAATCTCAGGCTGCTATATATAATATACCTAACATAGCCTACATCAGATTATATAACGAATGTGCTTAACAAATGTATAAAGCGCTATGGATTCAATAGACGGTAAATATATATACAAAAAACGCAATGTTCCATAAACATAACAAACTACACATTTGTATTACATGATTTTATGATACATATGTTATTTGACCTTACAAACCCCGTCTGCAAATATTTATCTTGCCATAGTGTGTCTGGGAAATATGGTCCTTAGTCGCATGCAGGCGACCAAGGATTTTCACCAAGCGAGAGATCGAAAAACCAGGAACCAAATCCAGGAAGTAAGCCAACCCATTACTTTCATGGAGGCATCTTGGCCTCAATCCATTTTCTCTGTTCTAGCTTTCATTTCTATTGGTCAAAGTTGTTGTTCGCGTCATGCATTATGGCCAGTTAGAGCCCATTATTAGGTACGCCACCCACAATAGCAGGATCTCTGGATGGGATCAAGGGGGCCGTGGTTTGCAGGGTCTTGTTTTGGCGGTGGGATAAAAACATGGAAAATATTCCTAAACGATTTCTGCCTGACATTATGGACTGTATGGCCCAACTCGGACTTTGAAACCATGCATGTATAGAAAGAAACAAAAGAACCATTGTTTAATGAATTATCATTCAATTGCTCAAGTCTGTCGGTGAACAATTTCAGCGAGAGGGCTTTCTCCTCAGTGGAGTTTTGCCGTGGTACAGATGGTGGCCTGCTGAGGTCTGGGCTATGGAGTGGCCTAGATGTAAGAGAGGCTATCCATCAATAGCAAGGGCCTGGCTCAGCGCTCCCCCCTCCATCCACTCTACTCCGGCGTGAGGTCAGCCCACTTCAGGGTTCTTAAGCAACGCATCGACTGCCTGCCAATTCCTCTGGGGAGGTCGTGTGAAAGAGAAGCCAAGGTCACCTTCAAGGTTACAAAGCAGGCCCGCCTCACGAGACACCGAGGAAAAAGTCCTACCCAGGTCACGTCAAATGCGTTGAGTTACCGTGGCCTTCAGCTCACACCCGTCCAGAGACGTCCTGCCAAAAAATGCTGCTTTGGGGAATTTCGTGAGTGTAAAATAAGCCCATGTCATTGACCCAGCCTATAGACAGACTTCTTGGCAAATTCACTAAATGTCTTCTCACATTTCGCTGCCTTAACCGTACATGTGCGTCCTGAAAAAAGACAAGAACTTAAAGTAACATGGTGAGCCCCGTTCACAACAACAAAGCCACCTGTGATGGCTTCACCATGCATTTAAAGGTGTGGGTGCTGGCAGGAACTGTAAAAAGCCGACGGGCAACTAAGATATTTATCATTATCTCTAATTATTCTTTTTTGCTTCCATTGATCCATGTGCTCTGCATTGTGTTTCTGTTAAACCCAGGTCCAGAAGCTTCCTCCCTGCTGGCTCACTCAGACCTAAAATGTACTTTGTGAATAAGGTCTGGCAACGCTCCATTGGGAAGTGTTTCCCCTTATTTGGTGGAGACCTCTGGTTCATTTTAAAACTATTGGACAGTGCTGAACCAACTGTTTCGATCGCCTCATCTAGCTCTACCATCATTTCTAAAACATGCTTAACTTCAACGTCATCTCACTATCCCACCCTGACTGGACTGCCAGCAGGGTGGCTGTGAAAACGCTAATGTGAACAGGGTTTCCACACTATAATCTCAGTGAAAAAATAGTTCTTCTGACCTCTTTCCATTACAGATTATTGTCTGAGTTCATTTGTTTATTTGCAGTTTCTTTGTTAATAATACTCTTAAATATTTCTCACGCCCTGTCTAAGTCTGTTGAAACATTACAGTTTCTCTTTTTTTTTAAATTTTCTCTAAAATATTTCACTAAAATGCTAAATGCATTCATACAGCACTTTTCCTGCCTTCCGGCCACTCAAAGCGCTGCACGGTATAACCTCACGTTCACCCATCGATGATGATGTCAGCCACCCATCCAAACACTGAGAGCAGTTAGGGTTACGTGCCTTGCTCAGGGACACCTCGACACTTGGGGAGGAGTTAGCTGGGTTCGAACCAGTGAATTCTGGATCACCCGCCTCCCCGCTCTACCCACGGCCGCCCTAGACGACCATTCTATCCTCTGTCCTTCTAATTTCACCTGTCTCTTCTCTCTGAAGAACATGAAAGGTGCTTCACAAGTAGCAAGGGCGAAACAAACAGCAAGCGGACTAAAGGAAGTCTCCAGAGGCCCGTTTCCATGGGGACCCTCACGGGACCCTCTCAAGTAGAGAGTCGAGTCCGTCGAACAGCTGTTTTCATGAGGAGGGCTGCTATAGCGCTTCGCACCGCGCCATTTCACACACACACACACACACACACACACAAACACACAATCACAGGCGTGGTAATGAAACCCGCTAATTCGTGACACAATAAAGTGGGGACATCGCCCGATGGAATTCAAGCTGCACAAGTAGCTAATATGGAGGCTGTCTCCGTACACAATCACCGTGGCACCGTCCCATGGGCCAGACAAGTAAATGGTGTAAACAACTGCAGACTATTTCAGCCATTGTGGCCCTCTCACGATTTAATTGAATTCTCCGCATTGAGACTCAATTTGTCATATGTAACGGCTTTCTCATTTCGCTGTAAGTGACCTCTCTGTGACCGTCGGTCACGCGACCGGCAATAATGAAAACAATTTAGTTTGTGTGTGTGTGTGTGTGGGGAGGGGGTATGTTCCCATTTACAAATATTTTGAAAGTAAGGCATTTGCTAAGAGAGAAAATACAAAATTATATCTTTTCTAAATACTTGTTCAAACGGTACAAATGTTTTGTCAAGCCTAATATTGGCAAAACTAAGAGAACCGCTAAAAATGAATATTTATATTTTTCTGGAAAACTAAAAGCATTATGTTCTCCAGCGCTGGGTCCCAGATGTAAGTAAAGGCTGGTTCTGTGCGTCTACCCCTGCATGGACTCATTACCCCAGGTGCTGTGCGTTTGCCTCCCGGGCCCTTAACTCGCAGGTAGTGTGATTCTAATGAATAAATACACAAGCGATTTACCAACCAATCAGATGTGTGTGTGTGTGTGTGTGTGTGTGTGTGTGTGTGTGTGTGTGTGTGTGGGGGGGGTCAATTTGTTCTTAACCTAATTGTGAAGGACAATTTACGAACGAGTGTGACGTAGTAGATGAGCGCTCGTCGGAAGACAATTAGGGGGCAAGCGATCGTGCTTCCTGTAATCGCCTAGGAACACTGACTGATGCCAGGTAGACATTTATCTCGTTATCGAGATGGGGGACGAAGCTAATGAGATAGGGCAGAATGCCCCCCCCCCTGCCGCAATAAGGGCAGACGGTGTTTACAGAGCGAATTAGAGGTCGGGAGAATTTGTCCCTGTCAAGTGTGAAGAGCAGGAGATATGTTTGGTATGAGTTATGCTGCGTTATGCTGTATGGGACTTATCTATCTCTATGGGGACCATCAGAATATGTGTATAGCACATATTTGCACAAGTACCACAAAAGAGCCACCAGTATGATTTCTACATTTAAAAGTGAGCGTGCGAGTCTCGCATAGGTTTTAGACCCCAGGGAAGAATTGTATTTTAGTACGTACACACTTTGCTCCTTCCCCCCCGCTGAATGCATTTGCTGACCGCATGACTGTTAGCATTTGTTAATGTTGCTGAGTCTAGGATTTAGCAGGCATTGTGTTCTAGCATGTCTTGTCATTGTCATGTGCCCCGTGTGAAAAACATTTGCTCTGTCTGTATTCAAGGAGTTGTCAAAGAGCTTAGATATAATGACCTAAAATAGGCCTTTTACTGTGTAGAGACGACAGTAAAATGCATTGCAGCCTCCCACACACTATAATTTGCGGAGATGTTATTCTGAGCATTTAAAATCTGAGTACTCTGCAGTGCTAAATTTCTCTCTAAAGGCTATGATTTGTGATTATTTATTAAGAGTCACATTCTGAACCACAACCTGCATAGTTAGCAGGAGATCCTTTCACAAAATGGGAAGTGAACTCAGATATTTAGATATTTAGATATTTGGAACAATCCAAAGGACAATTTAACTGTCTCATTTATATTTTTAAGACGGTAACAAGATTGTGAATGTAGGTAATTGGAATCACAAAACGAATGGCTAATTGAAGCGAGTCAATACAATATTAACGACAGCCACAGTTTCTGTGGCGTGTAATATATCATTATTGGTTGTGTTATTGCTTAACGGTGCCAGAAGTATAACAGAGAAGTATGGTGCTCGATCTGGTGCCTGGTTACGGTTGTTATCCTGGCATTTGGTGTTTGTGCACGACCACATAAAGTGGCCCATAGTTCACGGACCCCCTCATGCATGAACTATGAGCGACATGTTGCCTGAACCACTTTATTTAAGTGGGGTGTGTGTGTGTGAATGTCACACAGCCACCCTGGATGGTGGACCTAGGGGGCTCACGTTGGTTGAGCTATATGAAGCAATACAAGTAAGTAAGTGTATTTATATGGCGCTTTTCACAGATATAGAATCACAAAGTGCTTTACAATAAAATACCAACACGGTAGGTATAAAATAAAGGTAGAAACACATTAACTGTCTGGCCTGCTGATCTGGTAGCCCTTTTGTCGCTGCCGTGGGTGGGGCTTGGGGGATGGTATCACTGTGGTATTGAGTGACTCAGTCCGCGGCTCATTTCTACATTGCTTTCAGTGTTCTGTCTTCTGACTGGAGGCAGGGGGATGGAGGAGTGGTTTGGGGCCCCAAGGTTTTGGTACCTCCCCAGATGGACTTGTGACAACAATTCCATCTGGCATGTCAGGTTATGTACAGCTTACATTTCACATTTCACAAGCAACACTCCCTTTAACCTGCTCCTCCCCCCGGGCGAGGAAAACATCCATAAAGACCACATGGGTATGAAACCTTGGGACGGGACCACAGAGGGAGGAATCTAGGACGGCTAGGATTCAAATGGTGTCCATGAGGAAACAAGAATTGAAATGATATATTGAATGAAATGTCCCTTCTCTGTTGGAGGGGAGTGCTCCTCTCTCTCCCCCTGAGGGAGGGGGAGGTCAAGGCCAGCTCTCGCCATCATCTCTCTAATCTCTCTCTCTCTCTCTCTCTAATCTCTCTCTTCACAATCTCTCTCTCACTAATCTCTCTCTTCACCATCTCTCTCTCACTATCTCTCAATTAAATTTAAAAAAAGTTCAAATCACTTCATTAGCAATGAATTAATGTGATTAAAGTAAACTATGGAGCATAATAACATTACATAGTAATAACAAGAGCAGATGAAACATAAGTAAATTAAACAAGGTATTGATTAGAAACAAGGATAATAAATACAATAAAACACACATACATATTGGTACATATGTCAGGCACTGTCCCCCATCTTGTGGCAGGCGGTAACGTAGCTTGCGACCAACTCACAGCTTCCCCTGTCCTCCTCTAGAAGGACTGACAGCTTCTCTCCATCAGGGAGGTCCTCAGAGCCCTGGCCTATCAGTTTACATTTTGGGAGGTGACTCTCTCTGATTGATTATTTCTTCTCACACTTTAAAAGGAGGTGCAGCTCTGTCTCTTGTTCAGATGTCGTGCAGTGGCTGCACAGCCTGTCCTCTACTGTGAGCCAGGTTTTTCTGTGCCTTCACTTCTCAATGGCAAGGCTGTGCTCGCTGAGCCTGTACTTTGTCAATGTATTTCTGCTGTGTGGATCAGTCACCATGGTCCGGTAGTTTGCCATGGCGTCGATTTAGAGCCAGATAGCACTGCATTTTGCATTGTGCTTGTGTTTCCCAATAGGTAATGTCATTTTACTTTGTTTTGTAATTTGGTTAATTCTGATTGATTGGATGTTCTGGTCCTGAGGCTTTAGTGTGTTAGTCGAATATGTTTGTGAACTCAGTCCCAGAACCAGTTCAATGAGGGGACTCTTATTATTGCTCAGCTCTTGGTAATGCGGGGCTTGATAATGGTATGAGGTATTTTAAGTGTTTCCACTTCTTATATTAACTCTAATATAGCTCTCTCTTTACCATCTCTCACTCTCTATCTCTTCACCATTTCTCTCTCTCTCTTTCACTCTCTCTCTCTCTTACTCTCTCTCTCCCCATCATCTCTCTCTCACTCTCTCTCTCCTCCAGGCGGCCATTACGTATTCACCCCACGGCGACGTGCTGTGCGAGGCTTGACCTCAGACAGCGACGACAAGCCCTGTTCGGCTGTCAACCTGGCACCCCCCAACCACCCCCAACGCCTCCCCCCGATGTGATGTGATGTTCTGACATGTCCAGCATGACTAACAACAGCTCGTAGCAGCGGGCGGACGCTGTTGGCCCTTTCGCGATGCCAATCAAAACACAGGGGGGCGGCCGTGGACCCTTCGTGTAAAAACACCTCACCCCGGAAACAACAAATGATGCCCTGAGAGGTTCCAACTGCCGCCGAGGGGGTTGCAGCAGCATTTGAATTATTTGACAAATACTTAAAGTATACTTTAAGTATTTTTTAGCAGCAGAATATTATATTAATATTCTCTCTTGTGGCGTAAATGTCCCAGAGTGGAGAAAAGACACCAGAAATGCATTGAAATTGTAAATTATTCCCGCTTCAGGCATCAACTACTAGATTTATGTTTCCCCCCGCAAACCTCTCTCATGTCGGACTGCTGAAGAAAAACAACAGAAAACACTTTTCCAAGTTACATTTCAGTGATGCCGCCACAGGAACACATATATTCTGTTAGCTACAAATGTTTTCTGGATATCAGTACTATTTGTTTTCCTGTCATGAAATAGGACAATATGTTCACATAGACTCTTATTATATCTGCAAGTTACTGTCCACCCACCAAAGTGCGGCCTGGGCTTGCACAGAGCTTGCTTAACTGACATCTCACTAAAACTGTGTTGTTTTGCTCCGTTAGGGTGGAGCAACTGACATCTCCTTTGTGATTGGTTAGTGGCAGTTTGCTCCGCCCCCACCCTGAACCTTCAGCCTTGCCCATCCCTAATTTATTTAAGGCAGAGGGATGAGGGCAGATAGCTGAACCAAGGGGACATTACCAATAACTAGCATCTTGCCAGTTTGTTGTCAAGAAGGACAACCTAGCCGTGCCTCAGCTAGCATGTCACGACGCCGGTGCTAGCTGTCACTGATTGGGCAGGGGGGACAGAAGGGGGGGCACAGAAGCACATGATAAATATTGAACACGGGTGTTAATAAAAGGAGATCGACAGTGCCGAGGTGCCGGCATGTCTGGCCGATACATAAACCATGAGCGGCAGCCTGCCTCCACAGTCCCGGCTCACGTCTAATGATCGGCTGGGGCGGCGGACACATATGGTCGCAACGCCACGCTGGGCGGCTCTCGCACATCATCGCACAGCTGGCGGCAGGCACAAGAGCTGGCCCGCAGATTGATCTGGAAATGCTGCCATACTGCATGTTTGTACGGGGGAGAGAGGGGGAGAGAGAGAAGATCAAGATATAGAAGATGAGCAAGAGAATGATGAGAGAGAGAGAGAGAGAGAGAGAGAGAGAGAGAGAGAGAGAGAGAGAGAGAATAGTTCTTGCTGGGATTTCTTTCATGCAATGTCCTCTAATCCATGTGGGGGGTCATTAAGACACAGGCTGTTACACACAGGTGAAATCCATATTCACTAGGGTTGGGCACCGGTCACATTTGAATCGATACCGGTGCCGGTACGTAACGGTACCTATGTTCAGTACTTTACTCTCTGTAATAACATTACAGTAATTAAATGTTTCCTATGGGAAAAAAAACTGCCTGACTGACTGATGTGTTTTAGGAGTTCTGCTTTAGCCTATAGCCTAATTTAAGCATTATGAACTCTGCCTCCTTCAGTTTTCCTGAACGCCCCCTACCCTGTTTCTACAGTAGCCTACGCTGTGTATGAATTTCAACTACGTTCTCTGAAGCAGTAATACAGTAGCTTACATTAGCATGGCACACTTTTAATAGTGCTGATTAATTGTAGTTGTAGCTAAAATCCTAAACTACGAAGTTGTAAATATTGCTGCTATAAACAATAGGCCTAGTTGACTCGGCTTGATCTTACATGTGTTCAACACCGGAGGTGTGTGCATGTGACCTAGTAGTTGCTCTCTCATCTACTCTGTAAGAGTTTGCTGTGTCCACTTCTACAGCGGTCTGTTTTTCTCATTGCTCCAGTCTCAACTGCAAACTACGTAATGTTTTACACAAACACCCATAAGAGTTTTGTTGCGAGCTGGAAGCGGAATTTAACGGAGGCTCCATGCAGGAAATCCGCTGATGAACAGATGTGCAACGCGCAAAAATAAAAAGCAATTTCTCTCCAACATAAATACTAGATACGGGAAACTCCTTTATCCTACTAGACGACAGCACAGCGAAAGTTGAACAATCTATAAATAGGCCAGAACACACTTTTTTCCTATCGAGTCTCCTGCATCCAGCGCTGGATAAATACATACATGAATTTGTATGAAAAGTGCTATATAAATAAAGATTGATTGATTGATTGATAAATATAACCCTCCATGAACTTCGAAAGTAAGTGGGAGTAGCTTGAGAAAAAAGGTCAACCTGTGATTGCTTTTGTCTTGCCGTAGCCGTGACTGTGCTGAACATTGAACAAGCTGCAGGCTGTGCAGGGATGAAACTCAGTGGAGGAGTCACAACACGTAGAAATGCATTGTCAAGTGAAACGGAGTTCTACGGCTTTGTTGATGTGAGCGGTGTTCGCAACTTTGTTTATATTCCTATTTACGGAGCCAGGGCTGTGTAGAAGTACCAGATTATTTGTTTAACACGCACAGAGAACAATAACGTGCAAAATATGAGGAGATATTTGGTGAATTTGACATAAAGTGTATTAGCTTACATGTAGCTTGCAATAGTGGACTGTACCTTTAATAACTAGTTGGCTATACATTTAATAACAACGTGAATGAAACTGGTCAGCATGTACGTCTAACAACCAGCTCCGCTGTAGGTCCCTCTCTGAGAACTGTGCATTACGCGGACTGTAATGTCTTCCACTGCTAAACGCAGGTGAGGAGAATTGTGGTGTCATTATCTAAACATGCACACGGTCAGCATATTATCTTTGGAGATTCTCTCACCCCTACAGTATACTGTATAACGAGTAACCTTCACTGACACGTTACGTTTACGGTACACATTTGGCTGTGTGTGCGTGCGCACGCATGTGTGTGTGTGTGTGTGTGTGTGTGTGCGTGTGTGCGCAGACAGTTGTAATGGAGGTAATATATGATGGCTGTGGACGTTTTTGACCTAC
Organism: Forbesichthys papilliferus; assembly: GCA_025399855.1. Lineage (NCBI taxonomy): Eukaryota > Metazoa > Chordata > Actinopteri > Percopsiformes > Amblyopsidae > Forbesichthys > Forbesichthys papilliferus. The sequence continues at coordinate 31,602 of JAODOY010038308.1, forward strand.
CTATATGGCTGTATGGGACAAAAACACACACACACACACACACACACACAGTCTGCATTTTGCCTTATGTTAGTGCACATTGACTTCATTCTACAGTACAGTATATAACCTCTACTGAGCTGTACGCATTGTGTGTGTGTATTTGTCTGTCTGTGTGTGTATGTCTGGGTGTATATATATGTATGTGTGTGTGTTGGGTTTACAACAAACTTGTGTCTCTTCAATAAGCGCACAAGCTCTGTGCTCATCTCCATGGTGACAAGGATATATTGCGTTATATGATTTCCACCGGGTCGCTCCAGCGTGATCGTGATCCAGATACATTTCACTTGTTTTTTTAACCTATTTTTTAATATTAAGCGTGAAGATTTAAAGGCGGGGTTTGTCCTTCTCCACAACACTTGGAAACACATTGCAAAGCCAAGGGCATTGTTGTGGTGAGCGGTTTTCGACACTGCTTGTGTTCCTATGCACTACTATGCATGCCAGTATGCATGTGTAACAGTGCCACACAGGACTGGATGGTCCTCCGATATTCACACAGTTACAAGTATGCCTATATGGCTCATCCAATTGCATGCCTTGATGTCAATTACAACACTGACACATCTACTGGAAGGCAGCTAAAGAATGTGATTGGTGTAAACTGTAGCATTCAAAGCTCTACACAAATGATATGCAGGCAGTGTGTGTAAGGTTTCATAGCTTGCAACCACAGACCTGCCAACCTTAGACACTGTTTAGAGTACCAGATGTACACGGCAAACAGAAGATTCAACTCGTGTGGGAATTTTTCATATACGATATAGCGTCTGAGCGCAATTATAATTGTACCAAATCAATATAAAAGGTTGTAATACATGACGTTCTTGACAGAATGCAATTGCATGGTATGGTAGCATGGATTGAATGGTCACTTCTACTGGTAGTGAAAAAGTAACTTCTTTGGGTTTAGGGTTACTGCTGCTCTTCTCAGTCATCTGACAATCATCTCAATCGTCTGACAAAGCTTTACTGAATTTACTGCAACAATAATATTACATTTTTTATGAACACGTGCTTTGATGAACAGTAGGCCTATTGATCACAACTTGTTCTGTTCAGTCCTCTGAAAAAGTTAAAGCACAATTATAAGATTCACACTGAGAAGTACAGAACATGAATTCAATAATGTCTATTTTTTGTGGAATTAGAAACATATTGCATGTTTATTCCAAAACTTTTATTTTAGGATACAGTGAAGGAAGATACTTATTTTCGTAGCAAATGCCCTTAAGGTTAGTCTCCATAAAAACACACGCTCTCAAGAGCCACCAACTATGTTGGAGTCTAGCAAGCACTTCATAGGGAATAATAGCATTACTATATTCATTTCATTCAGTGCATAACTTATTTAATGATTTATTTCTTGGTAATAAAAGGATGTTTCATTAAATGCACCTTAGACTAGCATAGGAAACCTGCTTTACGTTGTGTAATATTTTGATCACTGTCCCTTTAAGACAGGTTGGCTTCACAACGTGGCTGTATTTACTAGGCATCTTAAGGTATTTACCATAACTTCATGGCGTTAGATTTCGTAATTACTACATTTTTGAGCGACTCTTATAATAATAATAATAAATGACATTTCAATATACACGCCTTTTAAATAAGCAACTTTCAAGATACCCAAGGACACTGCACAATGTAGTTCAAACAAAAAGCATTAATTACATAATAAAACCAGAGCTAAATTAAAACATGGCCAATCCATGGGAAAAGCTAGCCTGAACAGGTCAGTCTTCAGTTTGTTTTTAAAAATGATTAAAGAGTCTGAGTTGCGGGTTTCAGCAGGGAGAGTGTTCTACAGGTTAGGGTAAGCTACATTTTGTTAGCTTGAAATAATTTGTAGCTCACTATGAGACAACAATTACGTGTCGGACAGAAATACTCAACGTTAACAAATGTTTTAAGCTTGTGCAAACGTGTTTAATATCCCACAAGTCACAAAATCATTATAAATCGGACTGTGTAACTTCAACACTGACTTGCAAGGGGATACCGGTGCCTATCAAGGTATCTGGTAAAGAGTGTGTTCTGTAATGACAGCCACATTCTGCTTATCCATGCATCTTTGTATTTTTTACGTAGGTGGGTGAATGCAAGGGGGAGTGAACATGGTGCTATGATTAGTAAAACTAATTTGGCTTTCGGCAGACTGTAAGTAAGTACTTACAATCAAATATATTAGAAGTTAACGGTATCTGATCATACTTGCATACTTTATATTTGACATATTGTTGCTACACAACATGCATACAGACTGGAAGGTCTGCAACCACGAAACACTTTTATTTATTTATTTATTTTTACTCAGGAGGATTTTAGACTAAAGAGGTCTCAACCCACATATTGCTAACATATGGACTAAGAGATGTCTTTATAAAAAAGATATATAGTTTCAACTATACGAGAGTACATATGAGGAACGAAGCACCGAGGAGAGCCGCCATGCATCTCGGCGAGACAGACCCAGGGTAGACTCCAGAGGACAAAGAACCCCAGCCCCCAGGGTGGACAAACAGAGCAGGACCCCCAAAAGGAACAGCAGCAACTCAGCCACAGTCCGCACCTCAGCGGAGACTAAACAGGGCCAATCCACAGCAAAATATTAGACACTGCAGACGGCAGAGGGACACGATCGCTGACACCGATTCTCAGGCTATCGCACACATGCAGGAGAGACTGGGGCAGGTACCCAGTAGGCAGCGCAAAGTATAGCCGGAACCAGCAAGTTTGAGGTAGACTTGTGTTGATGATATTGATATTTGAACACCGAGGCCTGGATGTACATATAATCAGTTTATGTCATGCAACAGCACAGGAATAACACCGATCACGCTAATTGCAGTAATTCATGTTTTAGGGCAATGCCAGAGTAGCTGTTAACTTAATAGGTAATGGAAACATAATTACATCGGTCTTTGAACACGGGTCATCAAAATTACCTTAACGTTAAAATTACAATTACTGGCGTTTAGGTAGAAAGGATCGAGACAATATCCGTTTGTATCTGATGACTTCCTCTTTAATATTGGTAAGCTGGGTCAGTTGACACGCAAATTAAATTCAGCCCCCTTGCCTTCCATCTGTGAGCCGTATATCGGCCAGGACCTTGACTGCTTGTGTTCTTCCAGTGAAGTACCGGGGACATAAATGGGCTGCTGTCAATCAAATGTCCTAATCTGTCAAACAGACGATAAGGGCTATGCTAATTACTAACATATCTGCCCATGTAGAGACAGTTAATGATGATTGTGAGGTGGGGGCATTGAAACACATTTCCCCTACTCTATTTAACTGTCAGTCACTTCTATCTTTGCAATAATCCATATGCAATTAATGTTTTTAAACTAAAGCTCAGTGCTACTCTAATTTATAGAGTACATCCTAGTTTTAGGATGTGAAACACGCCCCGGTCTTTATGTTTTGCTGTAGGAGCTCATGGTGATAAGACAAGTTCTGACAGCTACTTCGAATGCAGGCGTTATTGGAAACTGCTGTATTGAAACAAGCCTACTTGCCTATGAAATATGTATGTATATGCATGTATCTCTTGGAGGAGCATTCTATTAAAACTCTTAAAAGAAAATGGGGAAAGGGGGGGGGGTTAGAATGGGATCAAATGAAACGTAAACAAACAGCGATGCAATAGTTTTAGGGGTTTATCACCACGGATATGAAACAGTGTCTGCACCCCAGGGTCATGTAGGTTAAACATACATTATCATACTTACATTTCATCCGCCATTATATGATTGCCTTCCCTCATGGCGGGGAGTACATACATTTACACACACCTCCAACAGTACATAATAGCACTCCCCCAGGGGGGCATTGCAGGGCACATCACTGTTGAGACTCCCCCGAAGAAAAGCCCCCGATCACCACAAAAACATTATTTCATGGGTGTGCTGAATGATACAGAGTCTGCTTTCTCATTAAAACAATCAAACAAATACTTTATTTATTCTTTTTTTTTTTGGAGGATGGAATCGAGTTGGAAAACACTTTAACCTATTAAATACTGTTGGTAGTGCGGTGGTGTTTTGTTTACATGCAGTTATTAGTGTAGCAGGTCAGCTGCGCTCAACACTTTCAGTCAAAATGTTTCATCCACTTTACCTGAAACGATTTTCTGTGAACCGCAGGTGTCCACATGGACCAATGCCCGCCATCTTGGCCTAGTGGATATTGATTTCAGCCCATTTAACACGCGGTTGCGTCAGACAAAAAAATTAAATAAAGGATTAACTCACGCTGACCTTCGAAGAAAGTGGGGGGATAACTGTGGAGCAGGCGTTCGTTATTTCTCACCTTTCACAGGAGCTCTGCCTAAATAAATACCAAGCCTGTGTCAATTAGCTTGTTAAATTGAGGAGAAAATATTTTTTTTATCAACAACAATAGATTTGAGGTCTATAACAGCATGGACCCATCACTGCAGCGGATTGCACCACACAATGTTCACTTTAATAATGATTTAAAGGGGACACAGTTCCCATGTTATAATACACTCTGTGATACAGAGGAGCCGTGCTGCAGGGTGCTAGTGCAAACGCTAATGCAATCAGGGTTTCCAGACGTTAATTTCAGCGAAAACATTTTGAGTGCAATAGTTGGGCAGAGCTCACAGTTGGACGTTATGCTTACAATGAGGAATTTGATGGAAAACTAAACAAAAGGGCTATTTAGGTTTTGTAAATCTGTAAAATGAGTAGGCTCAGTTACTGTCTAAAATACATCGTTAATTATACATTTGCAAATAAAGCATAGCACTAGCATCACAACAGAACTTACAGATGCATACTTGTGAGTGACAATGCTGCCAGCCAATGGAAATCGACAGCGTTACTTCCCGAAGGTCAGAGGCCTGCGTCGAGCCCACAGGGTGTAAGCTAAGAAACCAACATGAAACAGGTGAGACGGTTGGTTGAGACTGCTGGGGGCATGGCAACAAGAAGATGTACACCAGCTGGGAATGATGGCAGGGAGGGCGTGGCCTGTGTGACGTAGTGCTGATGGACGGAAGAGGCTGGGGGGGGGGATGGGGGGGGCAATAAGACGCTGTATAAAGCCAACCCATTATAGCAGGCTTACCGGCCTCTTCCCATGCGTTAAACCCCCCCTTTAATAGAAGGCCTTTAATCCTGAGGCACGTTGAGCAACGCACTATGAAAAATCATGTTTAGGAGATTAGCCTTGCAATCCATATTTCTTACTCATACCAATGTGTGCCTATGTGTGTGTGTGTGTGTGCGGGCTTACTGTGTGTGTGTGTCTGTGCCTATGTGTGTGTGTGTGTGTGCATGCCTGTGTGTGTGGACCAATGTGTGTGTGTGTGGGCCTATTGTATTTGTATGTGTATGTGTGTGCGCGCGTGCTTGTGTGTGGACCTGTGTGTGTGTGTGTGTGTGTGCGGACCTATGGCTGGAACACCACTCAGCAGTTTTTAGAGTAGCCTGTGTTCCTAAGGTACGTGCACCCACACATATACCATATAGAATCTTGCCCCCCCCCCTCTTTTCTCTCATGGTAGTACAACCAAGCAATAATAACAGTTGGAATCGTACACATCGTGCGTAACAATGTGCTCAAAGTATAAATGGAATGAAAGTCAAGCATAACGCCTGGCAAGAAAATAAGTACTTTAATGAAAGAGTTTCCCAACTGTAAAATGCTACTGGCGTACTTGAAAGGTGTTACCCACATTTCAAGTATGTCACAAATGCTGCATTACGCAGTGGGTAATGTGACGTTTGACTGGTCTCCGATTCACATGGGGGGCGAACGTGTGGTATATCTCAGGCAAGCGCCTTTGTCATGAGAGACGCACCTAATTGGTCGAGGACAACCTGGATTCGTATCGTCGTCAGGGAGACTATGAACAGAAGGGGAAAAGATGGCGGACGAGTTCTCCAAGTTTAATTTTAAGAATGATTAAATGTATGAATCTCTGTTTTTCAAGTACGGTACAATGATATTTTACATGGCTTTTCTCAATGAAATTGAAAAGAACATTTCAATAAATAAAGCAAAATAAAGTAAATACTGTAAAATGAATAAAAAGTAGGATTCAAGGATTCAACATCGAGAGAATTTGACTTGAGTTTGTTTCACTGTTTTTTCACATATTGTGTTTTCTCTCTCTTTTAAAATGCAGATATCATAACAAAGACAGGCTGACTCTCCGCGAACCCTGTTTATGGTGCTCGGTGACAATGATGCATTGTGATTACTTAATTAATATGGCAGTGTCTAGATAATGTGTCTGTTGCTTCTGATAACAGCGTAAACATAAGGGCCGTGGGCTCATTTGTAGGGCCTGCACATTTAATTTCCCCTAAGTGTGTGAGTGCTGATATGAACAGCGGCAGCTTGTGGAAACAGAGCTATTCAGGGTCTGTTTACGTCACAAAGAGAAAAGTAACACTAAAACGTAATAATTGTATTCATATTTCAACAGTATAATTTCAATATCCAGCAACACGTAACAAATCAAATCAATTAAAAGTTTTGGAACACATCTATATAATATATAACATCTATAACTTTTTTCTCACCAAATGATACTATATAGCAACATCTAAATAATTGCTATTAAGAGAATACAATGTTTGACTCTTTGTATAATAAAGAAGTAATAGTATATAAATAGGTGAATTGAATGTTTTGTGCATGCAGCCACATAATGCGACATATCTGTGATTCTCACCCACCATGGAGAAGATTAAACATGTACTCATTCTCACCCACCTGCCTGCTTAATAATCACTCCAGGAAAACAGAAGATTGGCTTTCATTCAGTGGAGCTAGAGAGCAGATGACATTAAATGTCACATATACTGTGAGCTGTGCCTTGAACGGAATAGGTTCGGAAACATTTTCAGCTTTATATAGCTATAGTTATATGGGCGCGGTTCAGCAAAAACAACCCGATGGTTAATCCAATCAACTGCAAAGTATTTGAGAAACAATGGCATATCGGAAAGTAAAGCCCCACTGCAAGAGATCCGCTCGTCGCCCGTCACTTTGTCGCTGTAAGATAGTCGCTTGATTACATTCCAGGGTCTGGTTGCCTAGGTAACCCCCTCGTCACCTTTCTCACTCGGAACGTTTCAGTCGATCCTGTCAATCAACGGTATCCTCAGCTCCCGTTGGTCGTCGCCTGGAGTTGAGCTCAGTTTAACTCGGTAACTTCACGCCCACTTCACGTCGCCAACCGTCGCTTCAAGTCGCTGAATCACTGACGTTCTCCTGTCGCTATGTCGCTGCTAGTCACTTGCAGTGCGACCAGGGCTTAAGCCAGCCCATTTCTTGACCCCCTCCCCCCCACACACACACACTGAGAAACACCAGCGTATAGCAGAGCATGCTCACACACAAAGACTGATTGACCGATTGAAGCACATTTCCGCTAGCTAATACTAGCCCTCCCCAACACGGACGCATCAACAATGTAAATACTGTTCCCATTGAACGCCACAATGCCGACACGTTGCGAGCCAACAGCGTGACAGGTGGGATGCTGTCTGAGGGAGATAGTCAGGGAAACACTGCCTGGGTTCACCCGCTGCAGCTAATTATGTCAGCACCAACAGCTAATTACAATGGAAGCTTGCATCCATCAGAGAGCGACGCAAACACACACCGTCACTTACAGGCCCATGTGTGTGTCTGTCTGTCTGTCTGTAAGACTGTGTGTCTGTCTCATAGAACTATATCCGTGCGTGCGTGCGTGCGTGCGTGCGTGCGTGCGTGCGTGCGAGCGTGCGTGCGTGCGTGCGTGCGTGCGTGCGTGCGTGCGTGCGTGCGTGCGGGGGTAGGTTTCAGGAGTGCTAGGCCTAGCAAAGGTTCTGCAATCGAGAGCCTTGGATCAATCGTGCACAAATGAGCGACAAGCGAGTTTTCTTATTTCTTTCTTTCAGTATATATTTATTTCCTTATTTCCTTATTTATTTATTTACCTTGGCTATTATCCGAGCTGAACCAGAAATAAAAGTTTGGGCCATTAATCATAACATAGCACACGAGTCACAAACGATTTGGCGGATACACACACTTATATAGGAGTATAGGAAATCCTAGCCACCAATAAATTAGCTCACATAGTGTTCACAAAAGCAAAACAAAACATACGCGCACACACACACACACCTTCACTGCAGTCCAAAGCATCCGTGTGGGAAGGAGCTGACCAGCACCCACAGATGTGTTTCTGCTAGCAGAGTAAGCAAATGGCTCCTAAAAAACAATGGTAATAAGAGAAGGTATCTATATTACTGGTATTGACACCGTAACATGCGGTAATGGAGGCTTTACACACCAGTAAAGGAACATGCATCGAACATGCTCATTTTGTGGCTGGCCTTAGACTGACAGCTGAAATGCCGATTGCCATTTTACTGTCCAAGATTCACAGCGGGGCATTTATTACTCTGGATTATGGATATTGTGCGAGGTTAGGGAGGTCAGAGGTCAGAGGTTATACTGTGTTCACATGGAACCGGTCAGATGACAACCCGCGGACGAGATCAGATGGCCACACTAGTTGAGACCTGTGCTGGCAACCGCAAACGGCATGCCTTTTAAAGTTGGAAATAGTGTAACTTAAATGTAAGCTGTAAATATTTTAACTTGCAACAGGACGAGCTTCAACGAGTAGCTATACCTTTGGTGCAGCAACACTAGAATACTAGTTATAATGCTTGCAATACTAAAATCATTAAAAATAGTGTGTATATATACTGTATATGTATACACATACTGTACACATACACACACACACTACTGTCCAGAGTGAAGTGAGCAATGGCCTCTATTAAAATACACCCAGTTTGTTGTCTCAGCTTAAAGTGGTTGCCAGATATCGGCTCCCCCCTATTGAGGTGCACTTCACTGGCTTCACACACCGCAGACACGATACGGCCCTGAGAGAAAGACTAGGAGTTTTACTCATATTCTCAGACACATCAGACACGCACACACATGTTCACACACACGATGATTTGCAGAGGTTACACCTCCCTGACTGTACTGTATGTCACCCCCTGTACCATTAGCTCTAGTTAGTTCGGTTCATGGGGTATTTATCAGATGCAGATCCCCTCCAGTAGCACGGTTACAGGAACAGAACAGAGGACACTGTGGGACTCAATTAAACGTGACACCGATGTAAGGCAGACAATGCTGCATTCATCAGCTGTGGCTAATTTGTAAATCGTTCATGACTTATTAGTTCAATTTGGAGCCGAGTGTGTTTGGCCCCCCTGCCTGGGTGTATCGCTCTGAACGCGTTTCACCACCCTGTAAATAGAGAGCGGAGCACTGACGCTAACCTTTTGTGAAGTTAGCTTCTATCGGACACACACACAGCGCGCACACATACATACATACACATGCAACCTGCGGGGGCTGAGAATGTTGAGAGCCTTTTGACTTTGACGTGAATACACAGCATGTCTTTACTTCTTACAGTTGTGAGTTGAGACATTTCATCGTCGTTCAATAGCAGAACCCACGTTATATAAAATGTGTGTCTGGAAACATTATTGCTACGGATACACTATACATCGGCAAGAGCTTTCCTTATTATCGACAATCCACAAATCAGTGGGATCTCGTCAAAAATGCATAAATGAAAATAATTATCAAGTCAAGTCTATGACAGTAAACCATGTGTGGAATACATCATGGAATGTGACATTACATTTCACACCAGTCATTTTGAGTTTGTCTAAAAAGCCATCAACCTAACTTCAAAGAAGTATTACGACCATCCTGTGAGTCACACTTGAATCTATATTAATGAATACAGCACACTGTGGAGTCATTACCAGATGACTGCAGCCATTTGTTGAACTCCCACACCAGCATAACAATATGTCTATTACTATGATGTCAAGGACATGCTTTGCCTGACCTGCGTCATTCAGAGAAGGCGTGCTTGATTTGGGCAAAATTACTAGCTATGTATCTGCTGCAGTAGAAGTACTAACATTAGTATATGTTGTAGTAGAAGTAGAATTATATACTATACACACACACACACACACACACATATACATATACAGCAACCAAAACAACAAACCAAGTATCTGTCTGATATCGCACATACATTGATATTTCACCCTGACTCACAGAGCAAGCAGTTATGTTCCTGTTTTCCCAAGCCAGAGCCGTGAAGCTCCCCTCCCTTCTGCTGCTGCTGGAGATCATTATTTCACACCGCGATCGATGCCATCTCTGATCCTTAAATCAGCAGACTCAACTTTCCATGAGCCAGACAGATAGGGCCCCTCGTCAACTAATTACCTCTCCATCGCTATAGCTATGCTAGGGCCTCCCTGCTTGGCGAAGGGAGGGGGTGGGGGGTTCTGTAACACACGTGTCAATTAGGAACTCTTGCAAGTGTAATCAATAACTACAATGCTATCGCGCTTCTGCGGTCATATCGCATTATGAGCTTGCGCTCCCGTGGAACATGCAATACATTTGTGTATGTTTGCACAAGACATATACGTCGACAAGGATGTATAGCCTAGTATACCTGAGTGTGTGTGTGTGTGTGTGTGTGCGTGTGGGGGGGGTTGTTACTCTCAGCAAGTCCGTTGTAGCTGCCAGCTTCGAACGCAACATGACAAGTCGGTGTGTACTATAATTAAGGCAGTGTTTCTCACGCGGTCGGTCCCCCCGGTGCGCGATGCCGGCGCGGGGGAAGTTGACGAGCGAGGAACCTGGCAAGTGAGCGTGCACGGGCGCTCACATGCACGTGCCTGTGGGGGGGGGCCCCGTGAACTCCAACACGTGCACTGCGTGTGTGTGTGAGTGTAAATAAAAGGTCTGACTTCTCGTCTCAACTTAAGCACGGGGCGTTCCGTGTCTCCAGACGCTTCCTGTGATCTTGATGGAATCCACGAGTCTGGGGAGCCCCCCCCCCCCCCCTTCCCCCAAAACTCCTCTCTCCTCTCCCATGCCCTTTAGATGAGGCTGCGAGGTCGGTGGGGAGGAGAGGAGAGTGCAGGGGTTATAGAGGAGGTCGGTGGGGAGTAGAGAAGGGTGGGTGGGGCGTGAGGTGCTTCAGCGAGCGACCAACGGGAATTGAGAAAGGACACTGAAAGATTTGAGGAGCTATGCAGTAACCCACCCACCCCACCTTTAAAGTGTAAATGTAGCCTGACTCCACCCACTACACAACTTTTAAAAATGCTCAAACATAGTCAATGGGCTCTGAGGGGGAAAAGGAGGGGCTGAGAGGGAAACCCCAGTTAACATTAACGTTAAAATTTGAATTGGATGACAAACATGTTGGAAGATAGAAATGCTCCTGGTACGATTTGCAATGGAAGTGTTTTGGATTTTTGTAAATAGTAACACCAGCATGTATGTTTCTCATCACCGTTCATTCCTATTATTTAGTTCACAGCTCATCTCAAAAAACTACTTAGGGTGCAATTACACTTTAAACTGTTGCTTGTATTAAATACCATTAAAACGGAAAAAGGGATACTTAATTTGAGCAATTTTTGAGTGAAAAGTGAAAAGGTGATTAAGAATAACAAATATGTAAAGAGTCAAATCTAGTCTAGAAACAAGCGCAATATGATTTTAAAGTTTTATAAAGCTGTCATTTAGCAAGCAAGACAGCTATTACCGTTGTCATGGTAACTCTCCGTATTGTCCAGAACGGATATGCTTGTGAATTTCACGTTGTGCTTTAAGAAGACCATTTCACTCGCATACTAATGCTAATTTAGCTAAGTACTGTATATTTTACCATAATAGGTTGCTCTAAATTTATATCAGATTGCCCATTATTGTTGCATGAATGTAGACACAATCATCCTAATTTGCAGTTCACAGATTTTTCAGCGCAATATGAGGACCAGTCCCAAGTGGACAAAGAGCTCAGAAAGCCTGTATTTGCATGAGGAATGTGTGCGGTGATATGACTGCATTCCAGCAATGCCAGGGATGTACTGTACTGTAAGTTAACATAAGTGGAAAAGTAAATATGTATATAATCACTCCTTTGTTCCTATTGGACAGTAGATAACTCCCAGCAGGCACGGGCTGATATTTCTTAATTGTGAAAGTTTCCCAACTTGTTGGCCGGCGTGTGCAGGGATGGCGTCAACCGCGATCATTAGCGCTCCCCTAATGCAACGCCAGAGGCGCCTCAACATCTGTTCAGAAGCACCGGGACCGCGCATCGCCGGGGATCGGGGATGACAAGAGCCAGGAAAGCAGATTTGTGCAGCTGGTTCCTCAGATTTAACACTTCATTACCGACCGCCTCACCTTAAACGCACATTATAGCTTACTTCTGCTTTTAAAAGTATGTTATGCGGTATCTGGGCACAAGGGGTCATGGGAAGATAACCCCCCCGGTAAATGCTTACCTTAGTGCGTCTAAAACGCCAAATAGAAAGAAAGTAGGATTTTACGACACACACTAATAAGCTGTTTGGTTGCATTTAAAATGGCTGTTTACTTGGCAGAAGCAGCTGAAGCAGCTAGATGTGTTCAAGGCATAACAGGTATCATTTATAATGCATTGCAGCAAACACATTAAGACATGTTGCCCTTGTGTAAAGCAGCAAAGTTCCCCATACACCCAATCTGCAGTGGCTTACGTAGGCTAAGTTGAGCGTTATCCATCCATCCATCCATCCATCTTCTCCCGCTTATCTGGAGTCGGGTCGCGGGGGCAGCAGCTTCAGCAAGGGACCCCAAACTTCCCTTTCCCAA
>JAODOY010038309.1:0-20745 GCA_025399855.1 Forbesichthys papilliferus
GAGAGAGAGAGAGAGAGAGAGAGAGAGAGAGAGAGAGAGAGAGAGAGAGAGAGAGAGAGAGAGAGAGATTAAAGATGTACTAGTTGTGTTTGAGTACTGAGCCAATGCCTCTACAGAGGAAATGCCTCACCTTTCTTTTAGGTTGTCTAATAGTTACTGAAGCAGACCAGAAAGGCTATCCATTAACAGAGATTGGTACATTTAATTTGATACATTAATTCCTACAATGCCATAAACTATTCATTTCAAGTGCATATAAAGGTCTAATTATTGCTAGTAAGGAAAATCCTGCATAGTGAGGCACAGTTCTACAGTTTTCCAGGCTTTCCTACTTTGTATATTGAAATGGTTAATTATTATTATATGAGGGGTGTGTCTATTCTTATGTGACTTTCCCAAAAAAGTCCATAGAGCACATGCTTGCGTTGTTAGTATTTCAGTGGTTTTAAACATTTAGAAAGTGGTGTTAAAATATTGTCCAAATGTTTTGCACTTCCAAGATCCCCCATTTATCACGACAATTAGCACAGCAAACCCATAGGTGTTAAAAGCGTGTCATTCTCAAAAATGCCTGCTAACTTCGAACTCAAATCAAAACAAAAACTACCTCTTCCTTAAATGTAATATACTGTAGGGTGCTCACTGAGAAGCTCCACCCCCACACATTGGAAACACATTGCCAAGCTGAAGACATTGTTAAATATAACAGCTATTGCTTATATTTGTCAAGGAATAAGCAGAGTGAACATAATATTTATGGGTTTTATCATGAATGTCAGAAATTGTGTGTGCTAGTTATAAATGCACATTTAACTGCAGAAATATACATATATGTGCTTATATGCTATTATTGTATTACTATATGTACTGATCTATATTTTGGGGGTTTTATTCTCTATCATTGAGAAATTCCATTCCAGCCGTCTTTGGAGCAAACGATGACATAACTAGAAATGGTCGCTGGCTATCTCGAGCTGTGATTGACCAAATTACAATTTTCCTTTGGATCCGGGTAAGAAGGAGAGTGTAGTTTTAGATTCAGTGTAGTCTTTCGCAGAAGACTACAGCATGCCAATGACCTTTAATAGAACTACAGCCCCTGAAGTATCTACATCCCAAATCGAGGGATCAGTATGACGTTCTTAGAATACTTATGTTCATGGAATATAGTTTTTAAGAACTTTTGGGTCGATCCAGGGCGAACTTTCTCAACTGACTCATCACATGTAAGGCCAAGTGTGTTCTTTCTAATTCGCAAAATTTAATTTGTGTCGTGAAGATGTTTTTCCAGTCGAGTTATTTGGAAGCAGATACCATGGTTAGACCAACGCGAGTGCGCGCTATCCGAGGGTGTATGAATTGTTATTTTGCCTGACATGAAAAAAGATTGCTATTTACGTGCGTGTCAATGGCTATTAGAAATCACTAGAAGTTTTTTTTATGAGGTTTTCATTGTATTTGTAAATGAACACGGATGTTCCAAATTCACGTTGGTTTAGGTCAGAGACCATTTTAGCCACAGTCTACAGCTGCTTAAATGCATTCTTTACAGTGCAGCACATTCAGTGAACTTTCTACACGATTGTGAAAATGCTATGATCACGTGTCTCTGAAAGTTGATAGGTGTGTGATGTTGCCTGTCTGTATTGGTAAATTTGGGCAGCCAAGCACTCAAAATGCACAATTTAACATGCAACCTCTTACAGCTATACAGCCATAATGTTTAATTCATGTCTGTGTGTGTGCAGAACTCATTCCATTCCGGTCAAGTCCAGGCCTATCACAATCACCATATAATGGAGTGTGTGTGCGTGTGTGTTTGTGTGGATGGGGAAGGGGGTTCTGTAGCAATAAAAATGAAAATCAAATGACAGACAGAGGTCATATATGAAGCAAACAACCATGAAACCGATGGGCTAAGTCAAGTGACAAACATTCTCTCATGAGCTGGCTGAGCATTCTTTGACTTCTTAGCCTAGCGTAAATAAAAAGGCTGCTATAAACACAGGAATCAGAGATGGAATTGATTGTTGAATGCTGTATGAATCTAACAGCCGACTTCTATAATAAGGGGTATCATGTTAGTATCTTACGCATCCAGAATGCATGATTTACCATGCGGGTTATGTTCCCCCTGACATTAGCGCTAAGTTTAGCTTTGTCTAGTTTGCAATTTCATGCACTCTCTATCTCTCTCTCTCTCTCTTGTACACAC
This sequence comes from Forbesichthys papilliferus, assembly GCA_025399855.1. NCBI lineage: Eukaryota > Metazoa > Chordata > Actinopteri > Percopsiformes > Amblyopsidae > Forbesichthys > Forbesichthys papilliferus. The sequence goes on from JAODOY010038309.1 coordinate 2,216, forward strand.
ACACACACACACACACACACACTTAACACTGAATGCAACCCATTTAATTCTGTTACCTGGGCTGATCAAACTGCCACCTCTTAAGCTGCTGGCATTTTTAAACTACACTCTCATACAGGATTCCTACCTCTGGCTCACATTAATGATCCCCTCCGAGGCCATGATGTGACTGGAGACAACAGATTACAGAGAAAAAGCGTGAATCAATGGATAAAGAATACGAATCAATCACCGGTTGGAGGGGTGGAAGCTAGGCACCTGAGAGCTCCCCCCATTCTCGGCATCTCTTTGATTAATGCCTTGTCGTGTCGTGTGCAACAACTTTGGGTCCCAGAATGCGTTGAAGGCCATTATCTTGAGACTTAATTTCCCCCTATACCCTGAATCCCCAACCCCACGCATTCTCTTGTAGCTTTGCATGAGCAGGCCTCAGAGCTCAAAGTGGTAATCCAACCATTAATAGTGTTGTCATGGCGATAAATCACACACAGTACACTGGCCCAGTTATTTCTGCTGTTTTGAATATAAAAAGAAAAATAAAAAATATATATATATACATTTTTTTTTGTAACTGTTATTGTTGCCCTTGACTTAATATTACACCTGTGAATTATTGAAGCTGCAAGAGTGTGTTATAGAGTAGCAAGGAACTAAATTATATTATTTCAGTACCTTGATTTAAATCATTGAGGCAAAGAGAGGGAAAATTGATTTATCAATGCAAATCCCTTCATGTCCTTTATTAAAAACAATATATTACCACACAATATGTATATCAATAGAAATCATTAGCAGTCATAGTTCAATTTAAATGTTGTTGTGAAAGCACTTTTTTATTGTATATTGTTTAACATTTAGTTATTTCTTGAATAATCTGATAACCAATATTGTTTATTTATTCACCATAAATGCACTGTAGTTACAGTAAAACCCTCTTCGATTTGACCTGTAGTATTGTATTAAGTGTAGAAGCCAAAAGCTTTTAGAAATGCCTAGCCTTTATACTTGGCTCTAGACTAAGGTAATCGATAAGGGCAGCACTTACAGTCAAAGCTATCTTGGAGAACATTTTTGAGCACAGGGCAAATTTGTTTATAACTTTTTTTTTTTTTTTTTGCTTTTTGGAAAAGTGTGCTTTTATTATGAGGCACTTAAAATGGCTGGCCTGAATATAAAATTATTGAAATAGTGGGTATACATCTTTGTAAGTGGCCTTTATTGCTTTCCTCTCTCTCGTTGGGGGGCACAGCCAGGGCACACAGCGAAAGCTGGGATTAGTGGGTAATGGCTGGCATCAATATGACTGTAATGTCATTGTGTGATGCATCTTGGTCGTTACGCCCTGCGAAGAAGCGTCCTCAGCTTCCTGTAATGACCTCCATGTCAGAAAAACAAATGTTGTAACTGTAAGGTATTAAATATGGCTGTTCTGTCGGTGGCAAAAGTGGAGAGAGAGCAGTCAGATGATCTCTGAGGTTTGGTGCTGTCAGTCAGGGGAAGAGGTGGAGTAGAGTCAGACCTGGAATATAGGTGAGTTTGTGACGTAGATACTCCAGTGAAGCAGGTGGATACTTTTTACACAAGCAACTGTTTGATCCCTTATAGCAGTGGTTCTTAACTTTTTTCCCTTGGACACCCCGCCACATCTCTTGTAAAAATGAAATATATTGTGTCGCTTTTTAGCCTTGGCAAATAATAGCAAATATTTCAATCATGCCGCCGTGGCTCATAAAAATCACTGCCTACTCTTTCAAATACTTTCTGATGTTGTTGGATTTATTTGAAGAATTAGCCTACTGCTTAAACATTTCTCTGCCTTTAATAGACTAGTATTTTTAGATTTCATATGATTTTTACATTTTGACATTTTAAAATGTATACATTTAACAATTAAATGTTATTCAAACATTTTAATGTATGTTTGACCTAAAAAATAAATTAGATCAACTTTAGTGCCCCCCAGAGGGGGGCATCGACTTAAGGTTGGTAATCACTAGTTACTGTAAATTATCCTCAAGGAAGCATTAATTTTACAACAATACATTGATAAGACTTCTTTATTATATAAAAATACAAAACACAATTTATTTTAAATGATACTATGGCATAGTGTTTCAAATTATGTTCAATAGTTAAATCCTCAACCAAACCGGCCTACTTGTCCTTGAAAAATATCCAACCAATACTCCTTAATACTTAACTTAAGTATACACTTCTGGGATTGGAACACATCATGTGATGATCCAACCAGAATATGTATGATATATGTGTGTGTGTTTGTATGTGTGTGTGAGTAGGCTAAGTATTTCCAAATGTACGCTATTTGAAAGTCACACTAAGATGAGAAATATAGTGGAATCTATTGGTGGCTCTGGAGCAGCTACCTAAAGGCACAATAGGGACAATAGTATCATTAGTGCAGATATTTCCTGACAAATACATTTCCCTGGAACATTGTGACACACAGTGCAAGGAACTGAATAGTGTGTCGCATAATGAGGAAGATACAAGAGATGAGGGCAAACAAAGTAGATCCTAATGAGACAACTAGGGAGTGCTGCGGGAAGTCACTGGACCACCGTAGCTTGTAGGCTTGTCATTATCTCACACAATGCTCAGTAAGGGCTTTGGTGTAGGCCTAGTATTTCACACGTCTCTATAGTCGCAGCTAGGTTTAATCGAAATGGGATGAACTCATGAACTCATTTGGGAATGCTGCCCTTGTAAAGGTTGTGCAGTTTGCAGGGCTTTGGTATGTTTATTTAGTGTCTTCCTTGTGTGTGTTAACTCTGCACCATCTATTTTGGTCTAGCCTGATATGATTGTTGTGTGTGTGAGTTTCATAAAGTCACACTGATAGCAGTGCATCCATGTCCTTGTGGAGAGGGCACTGGCATTACAACTGTTGATAATTACAACTTTGAAAACTACACAAGATGGTCTCAGAGGTCAGCAGGGAACCCGACATTTGGAAAATGAATCAATATGTCATTTGTTAATGTAGGCCTGAGGCAGTAGCATTGCAATTTTTGAACAGAATTACAAACTCAACGTGATATTGAACCAGTAAAACCTAGCTTTCAACCTCAATACACTGGCATTTGGGATAACATATTATCTTTGGTCACTGCATTTCTATTCTACTTCATTGTCAAAAATATACTTGTTATCTCACATTTTGGTGGATCATATCATGAAAGAAAGTGACACCATCGTAATTATCATTGTCAGTAATTGAGGTTAATCTAAGATGACATGTTAGATTCCCTGAAAAAAGACATGGCTATATATACACTTTAGCCTTAAAGGACCCATTCCATGAAACCTGTATTTCTAGTTGTTTTTGGAATTAGCAATGTCGAAGTGACATTGAGAAGTAGAAGTAGTAAGCCTTTCAAAGTGGACTGTTAGCTTCCGGGTCTGTAAAAAAAAAGGGAGCTGCACCGTTTGTTTGGTAACACCCCTATGGATATGGCCAGCTACGTAGTATACAAGGCAAGCAACTGATGTTGATCGCCAGTACACAAACCGTAAGTAAATCTGTAAATCTAGTTTTTGATACAGTAATTGGTAGGCCACCATAGCATAAGTCTAATCTGCAGCACAGGCATATTATCAAGAGTGATGCACTGTGCACATCAATAACTACATTAGATTATTATAGGATGTTGTTCAGAAACAGTAATCAGATTAGAAATAGGCTTCTTAAATAATGTTGTGTTTATTTACTTAACCTAAACATTGCTCATTTATAAGGACAAAATCGCCTGTCATACAACATTTTCATCCCCTGCCGGAAACGGATTGCTGTTTTTGGTACCGCGAGTAATAATGCTTTTATCTGGGTCAGTGATCAGTCATATCATACAAAACATTTAACGTTATGTTCATTATAATCAAAGATAGAATATGTCTTTGTTTACGTTTCTTGTTTAACCGAATATCACTTTGTTTTGTTGCTAGCAGCTAGCAGCTAGCCACCTATCTATCATAAACCTGTAGCCTACTGTAGTGGCAACTGCTGCAGTTTTGTTCTATGTAACCCTTCACTCATAATTAACCGAGGTCAACCCCCATTAAGATTCATCAACAATCACATAGTTTTGTTAGTGGTTGCTGTAAGTGGTTAGCCTGGCTCCATTGGGAAGTATTCACAGTAGTTTCCTCCTACTTTGCGTAGGTAATTTAATTTTGGTTAATTTTGAAGCTATTGGACAGCACTGAACTAATTGTTTTGATTGCCTCATGGCTCTTCCACCGTTTCAAAACACACTTGACTTCAACGTCATCTCACTAACTGTATACGCTAATGGGCCTCCAGCAGTGTGGCTGTGCGAACTGTAATGCAAAAAGTGTCCAGACTGTAATCTCAGCAAAAATAACTTGAGCTGAGAGCAATAGTCGGGTGGATCCAGGCTAATAACATAGTAGTAGAAACAGTATAGCTACAATAGTAGAGCGATCGTCGTATCTTAAAACTTCAGCTGTTTTGCATAGTGTGGAAGCCCATTAAAGGACAATTGTGTGCTTGGGAGCCTATCCTATATTACTTTATATTTAAGAATAAGCAGAATCATTATCACATTTTTAATAATTTTATGATACTCTTAAAAAATAACATTTTACCAAAGGTCAATTAAAATATAAATGGAATTCTGGAATTTATGTTTTGCAATGCACTATAGCTTATTGTTATATACACTTTTCATCAAAGCAACAGTACGTAAAGAAATATTCTCCAAAACTTTCTCTATACCTAAAATCCAGTGTCTGTGGTTTTGTCAGATGTGACAGTTATTATTAGTTTCATGGTCATGAGTTATGGTTAAAGTTAACATATTGAATAATTATCCATTTGCAAAGCAACATCAGAGAAAGTCAGATGAGTCTTACACACACACACGTGCGCGCACGCACTCACACACACACACACACACGCAGGCACGCACGCACGCACACACACCTTTGCGCCATGTCCTGACCCACAGTTGGTGACTTCACTTCACAATGTGAAGTTAGAGTCATCGCTACCGCCCACTGAGGCTGGAAACACGAGCCTTATTAGATGTGGAGCAACGTGCCTTTGTACCTCCAGTGTGCTGATGAGACTGGGGCACTGAGCTCTTTCGCACTCTGCAAAGTTCACATTTGCATTTTGCATGGTGTGGCCAACCTGTGATTCCCCCTGCTATTCCCACTAGGGGAATATTTGTGTGCACAAGTATAAGCTTAATTAATTTGCTATTTAGAAAGTGATTTTCCTCAAAATGCAATGAAATACAGTTGATATAACCCTTGTTAAATTCTATTAAATTCCCCATAATCATAATGGTATGACACCAAAACAACACCCGAGCCTTCTTCCAGGCTGTTCATATTATCTTAGCTTTGTGACATGAAAAGGAAAGTCCTAATGATGGCCCACTTCCATTGTCGTCAAAGCTGTCTGCTGTTGCCACAGAAACTTGGATTTGCTATCTTATTAACGAGGCGAATGGTTTGAGATAAGAAAGAGTTGTCTTAGAGACTTGACTGACCCACTGCTCTAGTGCTAGCATCAACATCATCATCCAGAGACAAAGGTTTTGTTACAGATGTTAAAGAATCAAACAATGGTGTCTGCAAATGTAACATTTTTAAACGTCCTGAGTCAGAGCGATGTCTACATGTATTCCAAAATGATATGTTGTGTCACAAATTAATATAAAATCCTTTATCTCAAGTGTACTAATAGTTTTGTTCACAACCTTGAGGCAAGCTGCAGTAACTCTCAAACTATTGTTGGGGGTGGGAAGGGGGGGGGCTGTCTAGTTAGTGGTCAGGTCAGGGCGGTCAACTTTATGTCCATAAGCATTAATGTTGCAAAGTAAGCAGCAAAGAAATCACACATGTATTTCTTACAATAAATTAGACATGTAATATTTCAGTGTTTATTTACAGTGTTATGCGTATATCCCATTCTCCACAAGGTTAACAAGGTTGTTTTGTGATTCATAATTTCTCCGGTGTCATGTGTTTGGGTCTTTTCTCCACTCACTAGCATGGCAGTAGTGGAAACAGGCTTGCAGGGGCAGCAGGTTAAACAGTGGGCAGGTCAAGTAGTTGGCATTTCACATGGAAACTCATGCTTCCTCCATTTTGAAGGCCCATACCATCCATAACAGAACACAACATTTCAGTGAATAGTAATGAATAAGGGTCAGGTTTTACATGTAGTTCCAATAATGGCAGTGGTGGTAGAGTTCAATGAAGCAATGCAAAGAGTATGGCCAAAAGCAACGCCAACTGGTTAAAGGCTAATCCAGTAGTTAAGGGTGGCTGTGATGTTGTGATATAATTTAACCTTCATTCATGAAATAATGTGCTTAGTAGATACATGGCTGATTATCAAAACGTACCACCCCTGTTCCTTCACAGGGCTGGGACTAGCTGCTACTGTGTTTATGTGGTTGACACGAACAACAACGAACTACATTCTGCCTCCTGTATCCTTTACTGTAGTCTGGACGGCGAGGTGGAATTAATGCACAATATTAACGCCTTGAAAACACTGCTGAAAATGAACCATATGTGGTTAAAAACCCATAAAACTATGTTCAAAACACGTTTGAGTACTAGTAGTAAAGCAGTCGTAGCCTCACGTCAACACAGATACGTGGAAGTCGGGGCGGGTTGGGCAGTGGCTTGTTAAATTTAAAGCAACAGTCACTGAAATCTTACCATTTTTCGAGAGTTGTGGTTGTGATATATTTGCTATTCCAAATAATTTATGTGGTATTTTCACCTAAGCTGGTCAACTACATTGCTTTGAGAAGTCAATGAACTGTGTCAACAAGTGAAAAGGTGCATGAAATGACTCCTTTAAACGTGAAGAGAAGAATGAGAATGGATGGCTCGCTACTGTATCTGATTTTCCACATTCTGATTGGGTGAGATAGGAAGTCCAATCGTGATTGAAATGTACAGTATTATCACCGCCTAAGAGTCTAAGAGTTGAAAGAAAGAAAGACAACAACACAAAAACTCAATCCTCTTTCTTTGCTCCTTAATTCCCTCTGGAGCTTGCCGTTGAGCAGTGTGTGCAAATTCATGTGATTGACAAGCTAGGTAGAGTCACTGGATCAATCAAGAAAAAGAGGCCCTTATTGGTTATAATTCTTTTGGGTGCAGTCAAAAATCGAAATCCACTTATATCGAGGCAGTTTCTATCAACCAGAGCGAATATTCTCAGTTATAGCTGACGGATGTTTCTGACATTTCTAAGAAATTACACTAAATGTATTAACTCTTACCTTCCTAAGAACCTACTGTATAATAGATGGGTTATAATACATTATGGGTTGTCTTTCACCAAACTGCCTTCATGTATTACATATTTTTTGTGTTTCATTCTTTTAAAAAAAGTGCACCGCTACTATTGGATGCAATTAGATATTCACTTCAAATGTGTATGTGCTGTATGAGAACACATTTTGTCCAACATGTACATAATATGTGCATCACACTTTGTGTGTACTTACTTACACACACACGTAGTGAACTAAGATGCAGTAACTGTATTAGTGCCATTCTTTAGGAAGAATTCAACTGTTTTATTGCTTTGTTTTGTGGTTGGAAACTCATCTCACCTGTAGCAATGCTCTGTTTATTCCATGGATCCAACCAGAAGGTGCTGAAAAGGTGCCTTGTTTAAATGACCCACTTGTAACTCTAATTCATTAGATGGAGTCCATTGCAATTGTTTATCACAGCTGTGCAATGAATGATGGGTCATTACCACGTGGCCAATAACTGGCATTACATGCTGTCATGTATATTGCTTTGTTAAATGATCCATCTTCATATTGTGGGAACAGATTTGTATGGTGGAACAATGGGGCCTGTTTAAGGAGGCCAGGGACTTCTAGTCCCAAATAACAGTGGTGCCACATAGGTGAGGCAATAACAAAAGCCCAGATGGGATGGGCCAAGTGTCGCATTGTGTTGCGGTAGTTTTAACGGGCTGGTACAGTAGCAACACAGTGACACAAGATGGAGTTTTGATGGTGTGAGCAACATTAAATCGCCCCACAACCCATGCTGTTATGTTATTTCCTGTAGCCTACTGTTACATTAAGTGCGTAAAAGAATCACAGTGAATTATCGGCCATTTTCTATTTCTGGCATTTTAAATATCTTAGCATACTGTACAAGACAAGATTGCATTAAAATATCATTAGAGTTTAGCTATCGCTATTTGATTAATTCACCTGGACTCCTTTATTTCCCTACACATTTGTGCTCACCGCATCCCTTCTGGTACCAGTGTTCACGTGGGGCATGCTTGAAAGGTCAACTGTGTCCCTGTGTTTAGTGGAGTTAGAGGTTGGCAGCAATGAAAAAAACATAATCATTTGTCTTTGTTTCATCAGCAAGCAGTGGCTAGAATACGTAATTTAGTTCTGCCGATGAGCGTTGACAATTAGTCAATGATACTAATAATGCATGATAATCTGCACACCTATATCAAACTAATTTGTATTTACCCTGCCGTGACGCATTTAAAAAAGGGCCCATTGTAATCATTTTTTGACAACATTGAGATTTATCTGACTTCCCATGCTCTGTATGGATGGCAAACTGTATGTTTATATAATATAATATATAATATAATATAATATAATATAATGAGATTATATATGATTTATAAGATGTGGTCTTATGTTGTTCATAATGCATGGGCCTATTCTGATCCAGATCACATGCCATATGTTTTGAGATGTTCTGCTTACAGGAGAACACAAACTGAAAGTGGATAGACCAGTCAGACCTGCAGTGGTGCAGTGGAAACAATATTTATTTGGCTCATACTTCAGGATGTTGCGCTGCTCGAGAAAGGTTTGCAGCCCCTCTCCTAAGGCCTGTCTTTACATTAGAAATGCATTTCCATCATCTATCTACCTTGTCATATTTTTAAAGCCCCCGGTCCCCATTCTCTCTCTGTCCACTTGTCACACTGTTTCACGGCATCATCGCTCAACACAGTTGGGTCGAATGTCACGTGTGTGTATGTGCATCTATATGTATATGAGGCTGGGATTGTGATGGATTTCATGGGCATTGCAGTGTATGTGGTAAGCCACCCTCTGCTATTTAGAAAGAAACAGAAAAATAATGGTGTGTGCCTTGTGCAGTGCTCATCTTTTCTTCTTTTGTTGTGAAAATGAAGGACTGACAATGACAGAAGCAAACAAACCCAGCGATACTCAGAAAGACAAAAATTCTTTACATTGTTAAATATCTTTTGGTTTCAACAATATTGTATTGGGGACATAGTACAGTATGGTATTTTTTCAAAACAGAGATTAAAATGTCTCAGTAAAATTGATAGTTTCATCAGAATATCTGTAATGTTAATGTATAGGTGTACACCAGGAGTGGATCACCAGCAAGTTTGTTTTTCATGACAACCACCATATTTCCTTTACCTGTAGATAAACTGAAAGTCTTCAATGTTCATATGCAGTACACCAACTTAAAATATAGTCTAGTGTAAGTTGATACATACTGTACAGGCATTTACATTTATAGTGATGCTTTAACTCAAAGCGCATTGCAGTGAGTACATTTACAAGTGGGTAGCAGGTTACAATATATTGCTTTGGTTTTAGTGTACCAAACTGCAAAGTAAAAAAATAAAAATGGGTATATGGGACATATGGGACATATAGAATACAGTGGACATTAATGTCTGTTCTCAATAACAGTCTTTGTTCTTGTAAGGTTGCGTACATTTGTTTTTATCTTTCTCTCTCCTTTTCTCTTTGCTCCAACCCACTTGCCTGCAGAGGGTGCCGTGGTTCTTTTCATCAATCACAGCCAAGACACTGTTGCCTGCGTACGATAGAAAAGCAAATATTCATATTGTCATGACACCCATGCACTTTCACAGGGTTCAAAGGTCATGACATTTTCTTGTGCAATAACCAAGTGGATTATGATTTGTATACAGTATGCTGTGTGCACAGCAGAGGATGAGACATTCACCAGAGGATGTACAATTATTCAGTAGATCATTTAACATTGGTCATTCAGTTTATACTGTATGGACAAAAACAATGAAGCATTCACATTAATGTAAGAAACAAACCCTGGCTGTGGTGCAGACCGCACACAACAACAATATCCTAGCCTTGTCAATCCATTTCTAATGTTTGGGATGGAGCCTCTGAGGGAGGACCCTATATGGCATTGAAGGGAGGTGTTTGTGTTTTGATTGAGTTCAAATATCAACAAGCTTTCTCCAGAATGAGTCCCGATGCTGACATTGATTAAATAATAAAACATATACAGTATGCTATAGCGGTGCCATAGCAGTGTTTTCATCCATCATTGAGCTCCATTGTTTATAAAAAACATACAAATTCTCAAAACACAACATATAAGTATGCAATGCTGAATGACATTCACTTGCATGTTCAGTATTCTCAACGTATATTTCAATTTCTATAAAGAAGTGCTGTAGTGTTAAAAATGTATTTTGCTTTTGGATGTATATATTTACAAACTGGAGAAACTTCTAGTAGAAAGGCAAATCAGCTTTGTAAACACCATTTAAATAAACAATAGAAGTCAAAGGTGGATACTGTACGTATAACTGCATATTTCACATATTGTGAATGAGGGGTTAATTCCGTACAATGGCCACATTTACAGTACATCAGACATCCTAAAGCTATCCTGCCTCCCCATATCTCTCTATTATTATATTTTTCTATAATAAAATAAATCAATAAAACTATGATGGTGTTGTCTTTGTACACTATACAAACAACATAATTGGAAAATACAAAACGTCTAATGCCATTTATATCAATCAGTACGATAAAGTGCTGAGCTTTCACTACTGCACAGAGTGAGTCAATGTCAGAAACAATGACACAAGTTACAAGCAACAGCAGAGGGATTCTCTGAAGACCCACGGCACAGAGAAGCACCACATGACAGCAGCAGAGGTCAGATAAGGCTGAGTCCATAGTGTTTTCCCATGAACTGACTGGACATACTGTCAGCTGTGATAGCAATGCGCCATATTCTACAGTAGTTAAATCGCTGCACCATTACATGAGGCCCCACCGAGGACATGCAGTCCTTATCTTAGTGCTAGTGACTCATTTACAGTATAGGTTGGAAAAAACGTTGTGCATGTGAAAAGACTTTCTGTAGGGCATGTTGCACAGTGGACTTGTTACCATCTCTCAAAGCGCCATATTGAGGTTAACCATGCATACGAATCGTCTGGACAAAAATAAAAAAGAAAAGAACAGTGGCCCCCGGCCGCCGTCCTTGTACGTTTCCTGTTTTTAACATTGCACCTTCAGAGAGAGAGAGTCTCTACAAGGGATCACAAAGGTAGAACACACACGCGCACAAACGCGCACACGCGGACAAACGCACACACACACAAAGCAAACCACTAATGCACATCCATTTGTCGGTGCTAACATGAGGTGAGCTGCACAACTGGAACTCAAAGTGCTCTGTCGCACTGAGGGAGCGTCTTTCCCACAAGACACTCACCTCACCTCTCTTTTAAGGACACACCTGAGTCACCTTTTCATTCCATTTGTCCTTTTCCAACCCACTTGAGGGCTGGGGCATGGGTTGGTGTCAAAAAACAATGAGTCCACAGTGACCAACAATGGCTCTATGCAATGTTAATACAATGTTATATCAAAATGCTTAGTCCTGTGTTTTCGAGGACATACAGAGTATGTATGGACAATACTAACACATTTAGTATACAACAAGTTAAAACATGTTTATATGGGATTTTTTGGTTAATCGCTATATTTTATGGAGCAAATATATTGCTAATTTTAGGTGAATGAGAAGCTCAATGTCAAACATTGGTATAGTGCTGTACAATTACCTTACTTTAAATCAAAATACATTTCTGACAAAACTTGTGGCTCTGCCATTTGAAGGGTGTTACTGTAAATATTAACATTTTAGGTCAACATTTGAGCATGCCATGGTTTGCTCTGCACCTTTAGGTAACTAGTGCAGACACAATTGAGTGTTTTCAGGAAAGAGCATTTTTTGTTCTCGATGTAACAAATTAGTGTTGAACACAGATTTAAAAACAAATATTTTACATGAAGGTTAAACCTTGAATAATATGAAAGTTGTATGCACATGTTCATTACAAAATCATATTTGATATGACTTCAAATATTTCATCACACAGAAAACTGGCAAACATTTCTCTATAGATCATGCATAGGGTTTTAGTCAGTACTGTAGTCCGCAACAAAGCTGGACGCATACTGCCTGTTTCAGCATCCCAGCCTTTTCACAAACCCTTGCTCTTTCCTCAGAGGTCAGGTGACCGTAATGCCTGGGATTACAGGAGCTCAGCTGCTGGCTCCCCAGGCTGCAGTGAAAGGGTGAAGTTAATGGCTCGGAGTGGAGTAGGAGGTCTACCATCTCTCTGCCTTGAGCTGTGAAAACAGACGCCTTTTATTGGAGATTGATCCCCGGCAAAAATTATTTAAAAAAGAAACCCTACAGGCTATACAGTAGCTGGGGGCCTCTCACCTGGAACTCTGGACGTGACCTGGATGGGTGGGGGGAAAGAGAGTGAAGAGGGACGTTGAAGGAGATCGTCTTGGCCTGGATATATGGTTAATGTATTCCACGCTACAATGACCTCTCTCGCCACGCCTCACCGTAGAATATGTTCCCCTGTAGGCTCCTGAGGCTCCCTGTGATGGCCAGTGGTGTGGGGTAGGGTGGGAGCAGAGGGAGAGGGCATAAGGGTGGTAGAGTCTGGATTCAGATCAAATGTAATGGGAGCCCCTACTGTATACTATCATGGTGTCATATGATTGGATACAACATTAGCTGGCCCAAACAGCAGTATGCCTTTCTGCATGTAATACAGCATCGTGTTTACAGGACATTTTATTTTTGACATGTTCGATGGTGTCTTACCGGGGAAGGGGGGTACTATTTTTTATTTATTGAAATCAGACATTTGAGAGAGGAATAAACAAATGGTCTACAAATGTACAAGCATTTATGGTGATAGAGTGGGAGAAAAATCTCATTAACGTACCTCCCTCAGCTCCATAATGTATTTATTTTGTACCTATAGAATGGCCATAATATGCCACCACTTGAGCTATTTGTCGCTCTTTCCAAGGCCATAAGGCTAATATGACACTGACGTTTTTCTTGACTACTACTCCACATTGTATTTGTTCCCAGTCCAATCTCTGTTCTGAAGTGCAACATAATATCATATCATATGATGTCCTCTTTTTAGATAGAGGTCCTCCAGTCCTCTCAGCATCACATCACCCCGTATCTCCTGACTACTACTAGTCTCAATGTCATCCAAAGTATAGGGACTGTTGGAGGTGTGAAGGGCTTAGCAGACCCTCCACTGGTGCTAATGGAAATGAGTGTGTGTGTGTGTATGTAGGAGAGAGATAGAGAGAGAGAGAGAGAGAGAGAGAGAGAGAGAGAGAGAGAGAGAGAGAGAGAGAGAGAGAGAGAAGGCAAGCAAGGGGCTGTAGGAGAAACTCAGACTGGGTTATGGACAGATGGATACCATGTGGCGCTGAGCTGCAATGCTACCCTAGTGACACCAGCAGGTTTCATCACTTTGTTAGGCTGAATTTATTATTTTAAATAGGTGGATTTGAATTTAAAAGAATATTTTAAATGGCTTACACTCAACACAGAGTTGTTGTTGTTGTTACTGTAATGCACTCAGAAAGTTTTAGAGGTCACCCACATATAAGAGCCATCAGGGAACATGTGCAACATTTGCTGGCCATCAGATATTTTTTAATAGTTTCAGCTTAGTCACCTTTCATTTTTCACACTTAATTTCCTCGGGAATAAGTTGTGAACTATAAAACAACAAAAAAATGAACTAGTACCAGGGCCAATGTCACACTTTCAATAGCTCTGAAATACATTCAAATCCAGCAGGACAGCTATATGTGCTGTGACCCTGTAGACATTTTAAATTGTTGCATACTGTAGTACCATGTGTAGAGTTCAGTCAGGACTACTTTGTCAAAGGATATGATTAACCTATTTATTTATATTTGGAGGTATGGTTCTGTTCCGGGAGCTTCCTGCCCTTCCATGCGCATACACGGAAAGCCTTTTCCATGCGCATACATGGAAAGCCTTTTCCATGCGCATACATGGAAAGCCACAGGCACGGAGAGCAGCAAAGGGACCCCACCCCCCGAGGAACAGAACAGCGCAAGCCACAAGGCAACAGACAACAAACAACAAAGACTCACAACAGAACAGGCAGAGCAGGGGATGGAGGAGAGAGCTAACGGGCTAGCAAGGGAAGTGCAGGAAGAAGCAGGTACCAGCCTAATATATATATGTACGCACTAAAGTACTAACCAATGCGTGTTAAGCAAGCTGTTCTGTCAGCTGATGACCCAGCAACATGACACGTGTCCTGCCTTCCGCTATGCTTTATTTGCAGATGACAAAGCCTGTTTTTGTGTCATAGACAATGCACACTACCCTGCTTAAGTGTGTCAGCTACATGTTTAAAATGTTAAAACCTGCATCGGGTGACAACTTACTGTATTATAGAGGTAATTATAGTATTTCTTAACGCTGCTTTGTGCAAGCAAGATGACGGCGGCGGTATTGAGCCAACGACAGGGTGCACTGTAAGCTTTTTCCTCGCTCCACCTGAATGTCATTCTAAGCCTCATATGTCGCTGACACTATTGATTAAGCCTTATAACACAGACGGGCCAATAACTCTGACAGGCTAAAAGAAACAACCTAAAGGCTTGTGTGCATTCAGAGAGGCAACGCATGCATACATTTCAAACCCTGAGCTAATGCTTCTACGCATGATTGAGAGTAATATTATATAATTATAATTTCAAAACCTCTTCTCACCTTTTAAAGTGTCATTCACTGATGTGATGCCATTTATAGGATATCCAGGGCTATGCAGTCACCTTAAAATTAAAACCCAACCAGAAACCAATACATTTCTGAAGTAGCCTATTAGTGTATAGGCTTTGTTGATACGAGCGGTGTTCACCCCTTTGTTTATGTTACTATTTAAGGAGCCATTGCTGTGTAGAAGTTTCAGGTTACTGTACAAGCTACTGTAGCGAAATGCAATGAGATATTTGGTTAATTTGACAAAAAGTGTATTAGCTTACATTAAGCTTGCAATAGCTGACTTTACCTTTGTTGCTCAAAGCTAGTATCCTGTCTCACACTCCATAGTCCCCTCACTTGCAAAGAAGACCCCGAGGTACTTAAACTCCTTCACTTGGAGTAAGGACTCATTCCCCACCCGGAGTAGGCACTCCATCGGTTTTCCGGCTGAGAACCATGGCGTCAGATTTAGCTGTGCTAATTCTCATCCCAGCCGCTTCACACTCAGCTGCGAACCGATCCAGTGAGTGCTGGAGGTCACGGACCGATGATGCCATCAGGACAACATCATCTGCAAAAAGCAGCAATAGGATCCCCAGGCTACCAAACTGCAACCCCTCCACACCATGACTACGATTCCATATCTTGTCCATGAATATCACAAACAGGATTGGTGACAAAGCACAGCCCTGGCGGAGACCAACTTCCACACTTTGTTGCAGACCGTAAGTCTTTCTCCATGGCTGTTTCAAAGCTCTTCCACACCCGCTGTTTTGCTTCTGCTACGGCAGATGCTGCAGCCCTTCTGGCCTGTAGATACCTTGCAACCACCTCCAGAATAAGCGAAGTGAGGCGACCCTCTCGTCCCCCGGGGTAAACTCCAACGTTGCAGCGCAGGTTAGTATCCCCACACGCGCCTGGCGCCTCACACCCTGGGCAACTCCAGAATAGAAGTCCATCCCCTATCCAGGAGAACGGTTCCAGAACCAAGACTGTGTAGAGGTAAGCCCCACCAGATCTAAATGGTTGCGCTCCACCTCCTGCACAAGTTCTGGCTCCTTCTACCCACAGCGAGCTGACATTCCACGTCCCCAGAGCTAGTCTCTGCTGCCCGGGTCTGGTCTGTTGAGGACCCTGACCTTTACTGCCACCCATATGGCAGCGCACCCAACCCCCACGGTTCCTCCCACAAGTGGTGGGCCCATAGGATGGAGAGGAAAATGCCACGTTGCTTTTTCATGCTGTGCTTGGTTGGGCTTCGTGGCAAACCCAGCCACCAGGCACTCGCCAGCAAGCCCTCCCTCTGGGCCTGGCTCCAGGCGGGGACCACGGGCTGCCTCCGAGCAGGGTAACTTCTCCTCTCTTATGTTCTTTCATGAAGGGTCTTCTGAACCATTCTTAGTCTGGCCCCTCACCGGAGACCACTTTGCCTTGGGAGACCCTACCAGGAGCACTAGGCTCCAGACAACACAGCTCTCATGGTCATAGGGACACACAAGCCTCTCCACCACGATAAGGTCATGATTCCCGGAGAGGCAGCTTTCCTCTTGCCTTTCATTAACAAATACTGCTAAATGACCCATGGCAGATCACCCGCTCAATGTGGTGAACAAATTAAGATATTTGGGGCTAATCATCAGAAATGATGTATGTGATGGTGATGATGTACTGCACAGTGCAAATGATATGCACAAGCCACTATGCTTGCACGCAAATTTCACATACTATAGATCATGTAAAATAATAAACCTGTTCTACACTCTATAGCCCACTCTATACATATGTAGTGAACACAAATGAAAAAGCTTCAGGTAATGATGTACTTTACCTGAAGTTAGTTAACCAGTTGTACATGAGGAGTACATGTGCACGTTTTTATGTAATGTCCCTACCTTTTATATTGTAGCGATGCATGACATGTATAAATTTATGTTTCGGCTTATTTAAAGTATTTTTTCATAGTGGCTTTTGTGTGTATGTGTTTTAATTGGGCATGCCATGATGCCAACTGCAAGAAC
This sequence comes from Forbesichthys papilliferus, assembly GCA_025399855.1. Classification (NCBI taxonomy): domain Eukaryota; kingdom Metazoa; phylum Chordata; class Actinopteri; order Percopsiformes; family Amblyopsidae; genus Forbesichthys; species Forbesichthys papilliferus. The sequence continues at coordinate 19,159 of JAODOY010038309.1, forward strand.
TGTCTGTACATAGGTCTGGTTTCATTTATTTACTGGTATGGACCTATGCGTTTGACATTGTTAACCATTGTAACATTGTAACCAGTACAACATCGTAATGTGTAAGCTTTCTCCCTGCAGCTTGGCCCTCAAGTAAATGCTAAGAAAAATGTATTACTCTACCAGCAGGTTCATTTTCCTTAACATATTAAGCAGACAGATATGAGGAAGAGTCTATGCTATAGGAAACATATAGGGTACATGGGGTATAGGGTACATTTGCTGAAGGTATTTCAGATCTGATCTGCTAAAGGTTCCTGGCTTGTCTCCTGTGTCCTGACTGACACTCTTCACAGTTTTTCCGCGCTGCCATACATTTTTCCATGCTTCATTGCACTGTCAATAAAGAGGGACACTTTAAATACGGAGGTCGACACAAAGGGAGCAAAGTCTTTTCACATATAAATACTAAATGCAGCAACTCAACTGGCTCTCAGTGCTGGCTTGCCACAGAAATAGCAGGTATGCACAATTTGACAAAGCTATGAAAACAAACATAAAATGCGAGCAAGCATTAATACACCAATACACCACCACCTGCATGTGGTCTGAAATAAGGAGCAGGATGGATGATGGCTGGAGAACTTGCCCCCTCTCCCCCTCCTTTATTTATCACTACATTACCTCTTATATTAGAGAGTACAGATGGCATCTCAACTTGCCATTGGCCCACCTGTCACAAACCTGGCATGTTGGGCACTCTCGTGCCAGCGCGCAAGGGCGGAGGTTGCAACCGTTTAATTGCCAGTGCACACATGCTTTTGGGGTTGTTATGTATTAAAGTGCTCACACAAAGTGTATTTTGCTAGCACGAGAACAGACACAACCCTGGCTGTGTCAAACAGAAAGTTCAGATAAACAAAGGTACTAAATGTGCCTTATTGCAGTTGCTTGTAAATCATGTTTAAATGGTCAGAGTACTATGAGTTTATACAATATTAAGCGGATGGTGATGTGCGATTCTAGATTCTAGAAGTGTTAGTCTAACGCTCTCGTTTGTCGTAAGAAAAGCATGTGCAAGAAAACAAAATAATTACAAACAAACCTCTGAATACTTTGTCTCTCACACCATCTTCTCTCTCTCTCTCTCCCTCTCTCTCTCTCTATATATATATATATATATATATATATATGTATATATATATTCTTCTCAGCTTAATCACAGGTCTGTGATAATGAAGCTCCTCCAATAGAACACAGCGCGAGCGGCAGAGTAGCCAGTGACCTCATCCTCGTTACGGCTCACAGGTACCTGGCTGGCCTGTCCCCCTGTCTGGTTTAGGCTGCAGGTGGCCCACCCTGCCTCTATAGGTTGCCAAGCTGCAGTCGCCTGGCAACAGGCTCCAAGGCCACATGTCATCTCGGATCAATGGGCCCACCTGCACACCCACATGTCCCCCCACACTTGTCACCCGACTCCTCAAGAGTCACTGTAGCCACAGAGGCAAAGGGTGCGGGGGGAGAAGAGAGATAGAGAGAGAGAGAGAGAGAGAGAGAGAGAGAGAGAGAGAGAGAGAGAGAGAGAGAGAGAGATAGAGAGAGAGAGAG
>JAODOY010038319.1:0-20745 GCA_025399855.1 Forbesichthys papilliferus
TGTGTTGGAGCAGGGAGACATCTAAAACATGCAGGGCTGCGGCTCTCCAGGACCAGGGTTCCCTACCCCTGCTGTAAAGCCAACTGGAAATTCAGGTGCAATACCAACATAATGGATCCATCCATAAAGCCAAAGACCTGGCTTCAAAATACACTCTTCACAAAGCTATGAGCGACATCACATACTATGCCCATGCTTTTATACAGTTTATGATAGACAGACACAGACAGACACACACACACACCAAGTGACCTCTGCACTGGATGGACACCTAATGCCCTGGAAGTGCACGCACGCACTGACCTTTGCCCTTTCGAGAGCCAAAACAACCGCCTTTGTTGGAGCCGGGGACGGGGTCCTGGTTGAGGGGCGCGGCCTCCGCGTAGCGCTCACAGCCGGGGATCTCGCGGTGGACGTGATAGGACAGGTTCCTCAGCAGGCAGACGCTGTTCTCTACCAGCTAGACGTGTGTGGGAAGGCCAGGAGCAGAGTCACAAATGGCGCACCATTGACCCGGAGGCCTTTTCAAGAAGAGCCGCTCTTCCGACGGGATTGACACAATCACGCAGCGTTTACCTTGTTGTCCACGTCTTTGCGGCTGATCTGTGATTGGACGATGTACATGAGCGAGTCCACCAGGCCCGTGCATTCCCTCAGCTTCCGCCTGGCCTCGCTGCGCTCCGAACTCACGTTCCTGTCGGGAACGGCAGCATGGATGTTTCAACACAACAGTCCCATTATGTGGCTGGGTCCTGACATAATTAGGATTACATGCATTTCCTGTCCAGCACAACCACCGCCTCCTCCTCAGTCTGACCCCACGCTCCCTTTTTATGACAGGATAGTGAGTGAGTGAGTGGAAGCGAGTGGGGGAGGGAGATATCGGGAAGGATTGGGAAATGTTTGCAGGCTGTTTTCAAGCCCCGGTCTCCTAACACACTAAAGGCCAAGTTATGCTTGTACGGGTCAGGGTACCCTGACAGACAGACAGATTCTATTTCAGGAGCCTCAAGAAGACTTTTGTTTTGTGTGGCTTTTACATGCGCTGTCAACGTGCACAGGTTCGCTTGGCCAACAGACTTGCACAGTATAATATGCTCACGACGACGTAAGCCTAAATCAGCTTTAAAACCATCCGGGCAGGGAGTTGTCGCACTCGCCATGGCTCCTCCCATTCTGGCCATACCTAAGGCAGCCGGCAGTGTTTGTGAGCGACGTCTCCCACTCCAGGTGGCGTGGCTTGCAGCTCTCCTCGCCTGCGTCGTTGCCCCGGCCCCAGCCAGAGTGGGGCACCATTACTTCGTCGGCCAGGGCGTGAAGGGCGTGGTCCACGATCTCCATCTTCACGGAGTCGTGGGACGACAGGTTCCACAGGGTGCCTGGGAAAAGGAAGAGAGAGAAAGACAAAGATATAAATCCTAGAATGCAACACTTGTCACTATCAGACGTGAATTTAAAAGGCATGGTTAATCATGTTCATGCTCTAGGACGCTTGCTAACTTCAAGCTCAAAACAAAAAGCAGCAGTGTTGTGAGCGGGGCTCGCCACTCTGTTTGTGTTCCTATTTAAGGAGTCAGGGCAGCGTAGAAGTACCGAATTACTGTTTTCAGCAATCACAGAATGGTAAGATAAGAGAAATTAGGGGATATTTGGTGCATTAGCTTGCAATAAGCTGACTAGGTAGCTTTAAAGAGTAACTGTACTTTTGGCTTCGCAATGCTTTTCCAACATCTTGCTGAGCATCTGAGGGAGTTTGTTTTGATTTTGAGCAGGTTAGTAAGCGTTCTCGAGAATCAGATTGAGAACCTGCCTTTAACTTGCTTCTAGGAATAAGACGCCACACACACACACACACACCTGTGATGGTGTCGCATAGGTCCTGGTCACGGGCCTTTCGCAGTAAGCGGACCAGGGCCGGCACTCCGTCGCAGTTCTTGATGGCGATCTTGTTGTCGTGGTCGCGGCCGTACGAGATGTTCTTCAGCGCGCCACAGGCGGAGTGGTGCACCTCTTTCTTGGGGTGGTCCAGCAGGGACACCAGGGAGGGGATGCCCTTCAGACGACGCACCTCGGACTTCACCTGAACACGTAGTACAACAAGCAGAGATGTTTGAACAACAACAAGATGAGGCGCTGTAATGCATTTGAATGGAAGCAAAGATGGAACGCTTCCGGGCCTCCTAAGTGGGCGTGTCACTAACTGCACGTTGCCATGCACGCCCTGGAACAAAGTCACTATACCTCAAAACAATTCGCTGCAGAAACACCGTTGTGGCTTCAGATTGATCGTAGGTACTTGGGAATTAATTTAATGTACTCTCAATTTTTTAAAATCACTTTGGATAAAAGTATCTGCCAAACACCGTAAATGTCAAAATATCCATTAACACCCTCAGAGAGACAAAAAATAGGCAATATTATGGTGTAAACTGTGCACCTCCCCACTGAATAGCATGAAACGCTGGTTCGCTCTGGTCTGCATAAAGGGTATAAATGCCCCTTCACCCTGACTACGAGTTGGAATTTCCATGGTAGAAAAACAGACAATCAGAACATTGTCTGTGTAAAAGGGCAAGGCTAAACACAAATGTTATTTCACAAAAGGTTCTATGAAAAAGGTTAAACTGGGTTTGTAATGTGTTGGGGTGGGGGGGTGGGGGGGGGGGGAGAGCTCATTATGTGGGGGTCCTCGGTGTGCGAGCCCGGTGTGCCCTTGACGTACCTTGTCGTTTTTGAAGGTCAGATGCTGGAGGAAGGCTGCGGCGTTGGTCTTGACCGGGTCCAAGCGGTAGTTCAGCATGGCGATTACCTCCGGCAGCTCGGGCTGTCTCCAGGACGCGGGCGGCCCTTTCCTCAGGGTACTGTCCAAAGAGGCCATGCTTCCCCTCTCCATCGCCATGGAGACGCCCCAGGCATACGGGTCGACGCCTACCATGGTGCCGTCCAGAGTGTCTTCGCAGCTCCTGCAGATTGGGGAAAGTGTGGTCAGATGGGTCTATTAGCAGTCACTTTGCGAATGTGACTGGCGAGGTTGCTCAAGTGTTTGATGCACGCGTCAAAGTTGTGTATGGAACATATTTCACATTAATACCCTGCACATGTCAAAACACAGATTAAATGGCTGTATAAAGGTTGACCAGTCCCCTGATGCCACCCTGATTTAAAGAGGGGGGGTGGGGGGTGTGTGCCTGTAAAGAACACTAATAGTTTGAACATCACACCAAGACGTGTCATCTAAAGAAAGCAGACAATGTGAAGAGTCAGCTGGATCCAGCTAGTAAGACACTTGCTATGGCTGCGAGCTAAGGTTCTACCACAACTGTGCAATTAGTCCAATTTCAATAGTGATTTAAATTTTGGCTTCTAACAATCACAAAAACAATTTAAATCAAGAAAAAAAAAAAAAAACTCATGTTGCACATTACATTTAGCTTGTAAACTCATTTTGGCTTGTGTTCTGAATGACAAGTGCATGTGGCCCCTTCCAGGGTGAAAGGAAACCGAATTAAGTGAAATTTCGCAGCTAAAAGGTGTTTACAGGTTGTTAGATTACTTTATCCCCGAAGGGAAATTAGGTCGTCATAGCAGTCTGGTACATTAAAAACAATAAATGTGCAATAGAATAAAATAATGCAGTAGCGTAAGAGTTTTTTGCAATGCAGTAACTGCAACATGTTTCCAAAGTCAACGAGTAATCTCGTCAAATAATCGTGATTTCATCATTGAGTTCTACCTGACCATGCATAATCATTAGCTGCAGCCCTAATGTATACATGGAGTTTGTATGTCATGTGACCAGTAAAAGTGCAGTTATGACTCTCTCCCCGTTAATTTCAATACAGGCTTCCTAATAACTGTCCGGGGGGCATCTCCAAGATGGCTGCCGTGTGGTGAAGTTCGTTCTACCTGAGCCTGCGCCTGCCGTCCATGCCCGCCGGGCCCGGCCCAAGGCGGGGCATGGTGCCGTAGCCTCCGGGATGCATGGGGGGAGGGCCCATGCCCATGCTGTAGTCCATGTCGTCCATGTAGCCCAGGCTGCGCTGGTCGTCCTCCAGGCCGTAGTGGCCGCCGTGGCCGTAGCGCACCTCCATGGCCGAGCCCAGAGCCCGCACCCCTCGGCCCACCTGGGGCTGGGCGGCGTATGGGTCCTGCTGCTGGCGGCTGGGCGCCCGGTACCCGGAGTCCAGGGTCCTGTACCCATCCACTGGCCTGGTGGGCAAAACAACAGATTAGACTACGACATGGAACCAATGGCTACAATCAACCAATCCAATTCAGACCAATGATTTTCACTGGTTCAAAATGCAATGAAAATCATTGGTCTGAAAGGGATTAATCTCCAAGCTACTTTTGAACAGTGTGTTCTCACTCAGGTCATGAGAATTTTAGATGGTCCTTCACATATTTTACACTCAATATGAGTTGTTGCCATCAGGGAGACCTTACAGACTTAAAATATATAAATTGAATAGGTTCAAGAATTCCTTCGTGCCTGTATCAATTCCGATTTTAAATAAGAGTTTACAACTCTTTATTCTTAAATTGAAAGAAAAGTTGTTGTGGAGTAAAGATGGAACTTGGCTGATCGATGCTTCAGGTGTGTTTATTATGTTTTCTTTGTGTATTTTATTATAAGTTTATTTATTTCTGTAATATCTTGCATATTGTTGTGTTTTACTGTATCTGGCTTGTATAACCGAAAACAAATTTCCTAAAGAGGACAATAAAGTATATATCTATCTATATCTATCCATCCCCATTAGGCCCTGTCCTCCGATAACACCTGAGCATGTTTGGAACCCGACAGAAACTCTCCCTGCGTTCAGGATAGTGGAACGTTCGCTAAGTGCAATGAATGCGAACGGTGGTAGACTGAACAGAAGGTTACAGAACAGGGCGAATCGCCATTCAAGCCAATCTGAATAATCAGCTCCATGTAAACGCAGCTAGTGTCTCCCAACCCTCGTCCTGGGGACCCACTGTCCTGCATGTGTTTAATATGTCTCTCAGCTACAACACACCTGGTTCAAATGAATGGGTCGTTTATCAATCACTGCAGAAGTCTGACAATGACCAATTCATTTGAATCAGGTGTGATGGAGCAGGCAGACATCTAGAACATGTAGGTAAGTGGTACTCCACGACCAGGGTTGGGAAACACGCCATTTTATCCAATGTCACTCAAAAGCACAAATTTACTTTTTGGTACATTGTAATTGTGCGTTTAAACCCCGCGCTGTCCTAAGGCATTTCCGCAGACTAGCAGCAGTGGGAGCAAACCGCGGAATGTCATATGTCCGTGTTGTGGTTGCTGCCCTCTACTGTCAAGTGCACCGGGTCATTTTGACCCATAGAACAGCGCAAGGGTTAAAAGGAACCCTTCAAAAAAATTCAACCGTACAGGTGAACTGCATTAGCGGATCACGCACCTGTAGCGCTCGTCCATGCGTGCCCCCCTGCTCAGGCTGGTGTAGACATCCGTGGGCAGAGGCCCCCTGTAGTCGTCGTAGGCCCCTGCTGGGCTGTAGTGGTAGTTCCTGGGCACTGTGGCCGTGGGGTAGTCGCCCCCTGGTGGCCTGTAAGGGCGGTCCAGCGTAGCACTGTAGACACCCATGCCGGACATAGACATGCCCCCGTCGATGGACATGGCTTCGGAGGGCAGGACTGAGCGAGACGCCACAGGCCTCTTCATCTAAACGTGGATACATTTATTTAAAAAAAAAAAAACGTTTTGACATTATATCCTGAAATTAGAATAGGCCTGGGCCACAAAGGCCGACATGGAAAAATAAAAATGATATATATTGAAATCGATAGGTCTGATAACCGTGATATCCATTTTTGCTCATACCCCCCAGCCCTACATTGTACTAAACACAGTCACACTTCAAGAAGGACTTCTCTGTACTGAATCGAGTTGAGATTCCCAACCTGCCACAGCAACATGGCAGTGCTCCACATACATTTTGTTAGGTATCATTACTACTACTCCTTTAATAACTACTCGTCCCATAGACAGCTTTGCAGCGTCTAGCCAGTAAGTTACCAGTCACCCTTGCTAAAAAAGTTATTGTTGCAGATGTCCCACGTTTCCCCAGATGCGTGCGATGGAATGTGAGCTCCCCCTCCCCCCTGGCTATGAATGGAATGCCGATAGCATTAGGCCCCTACCCCATTGTCCGGGCGGCGCGAGATCCCCTCGTCAGAGAAGACGGAGTGAGCTTCCTGTGAGTCATCCTCTGGCGTGTAGCTCTCGTCTAGGACGCCATGAGCAGGGTCCACCATCCTGTACTGTGACACACACACACACACACACACACAATGGAACAACACGTTAAAACCCCCTGCCCCTCACACTCTGGGACGGACACACAAATTAGAGAGGGGCGATGACAACAGACACCTGTGTCCCGTTGATGTATCCGTCTGTTAGCTTTAGACGTTCTATGTCTGCATCCCCCAAACGTCCGTTCTGAAAAAGTTCAGACAGGCAGAGAGAGAGAGGATTATAAAATGTGTTTCTTCCTTTTTCATTGCATTCAACACTACAAATAAGGGGGTGGATGCAATTCTAGTAACTGTCTTCAGTTTAGTTCCTAGCAGTTAAATGATTAGAGCGCCAACCAGACCAGCCCGCCCCCGCTTATCTCTGGCCAGTGAGTCAGTGACCTATGAGAGGCCATTCATCCGCACGGTGCACCCGTTCTTATTTTAGACCATTAATTACAGCAACTGTTGACACTGGATTAGTGTAATTTAGGTGACTCAATTACTTGCATGACATTAAGCAGAGAGCACAAGACAAAACCCGTAACAAATATAACCATGCACGTCAAGACTGATTTACACAGTGAAATGTACAATATGCCCAGAAGGGGGCAGAGCTGTTGTCCCATACAAATGTAATGCCTAGTGTTGTTTACTTTAAGCGAAAGCCTCAAATGAAGATCAAAGCTGAATCACCTTTCACAAAGGCAATGGGCTAAGTTCAAGCTGACTGCTGCAGGGTTTGACCCTTCACTGGAGTTGGGCTGATGAGATTTGGCCTTCACCCGGGCTAGGGTCACCTGAGGCTAGTGGGAGAGCCTTGCCTAGCAACCACTGTCAGTCACGAGATCACAAGCACTTGCAAGGCCTCACCAACTAACCGTTAACACTATTAAGTTATAACCAGCTGCAAAACTAGTCTTAAAAACCCAACATACACCGTTTATGTATACAGCCATAAAAGCACAATAAACACTTTTATATATGTACTGTCATAGGATTTTATGACCTTATATTTCAGGGAGGGGGGGCTGGACATTTATTCCTGCGTGTAATCCATTTAGAAAACATTTTCATTACATCTAAGCAGTGCCATCAATACATTTTGCGGTTTTAATGTCAGGAACCACAATGTGTGGTGGACGAAAAGCGTATTTTCTGAGATCTGCAGGACCTTGCGTGCATGCATGCATGTAACAGATGACCACATTCCACAACACAGCATGCTTCAGTAGAACTCAGATGCCTTGACCAGACGCTCAAAAGAAAACAAAACACGTGTTATCAAGAGTATTACAAGCACAATCTGATCGTGCACACATGCGTTACGTCTGTGTGTGTGCGCGCGCGGAAGCTCCGGTTCACGTACACAGTAATGTCACAGAAGGTATTCCGAGCTGTGCAGTGGTGACTGCTTTCTGGCATGAAGAAGTATGCACACTACATGCCAAACTATGTATGCTGACAAGCTGCACCGTTAGAAGATAAGAATCTGACGGATGTGTGCATTCACAGATGAGACAGAGAGACACACACACACACAATCACATGACATACTCCCACACCGAGCGCTGATGGAGCAGAGGAGATGGCTGACTGATGGAGCAACACAGCGATGGATGGATGGATGGATGGGACAGAGCGAGAGTTAGCGCAACTGGAAGAATGAGGTATGGGTGGCTGATGAACAGGGAGAGGCAGGCGACGAGTGCCAGCGGTCGCAGCGTTAGCTGGAAGTCCGGGGGTACCTTTACCTGCATGTGAGGGAGGAGGGGGCGAGCGAGGAGCCCCGTGGGGCTGGCAGCGGGGATGCCCACTCTCCTCCGCTCCTCCTCCAGCGCTCGCGTCAGCTGTTCAAACTGCACCTCCTGCTCCCTGACGGACTCCAGCAGAGCAGACGCGCTCTCACACTGCTCCATGCACTCACTGCACGGGCCCGAAAGACAGGGGGTCAACATCTCTCTCTCACACACACAATGTATTGGCAAGGATCTCTCGATGCGACACGCATCACAATACCGGGGCCACGATTCAATATGTTGCGATACTGTAAGCAAGGCGATATTTTGCGATACTCTAAACAAGGAGATATGTTGCGATTTCCAATTTGTAGAAAACTCATGGCAATGCTAACGTGTGGCGCCGCTGCAAAAAAATTCATAAAAAACGAATAATAAATTATAAACACTTATTTAAACTTGCTTAGGGACTGCAGATGGAAGTTAGCTTTAAGCTCGATTTGGTAACAAGCATCGTTCCTCTACTTTAAATACTTTTTTCCCCCCGTTAGTGTTATAGAAAATCTAAACATTATCGCACAACGCAATATCACGATACTCATGTGTATCGATATTTTCTTACACACCTAGCGCGCACACACACACCTAGCACACACACACACACGGTACAAATCCAGGGTTTAACGTCTGACATCTTCACTGATTGCGAGAGTACGATTTTTCTGACACTTGTTATCTGATGATCGGACCACTGTGGCGACTGTGTCAGAGATTTCTGGTCTCCATTGAAACCATTGATTGCCTCACACTCTCAAGAGGCAATTATGGCATGGGTGAAAAGATGCTTTGTTTCCTGGGAACACTTGGAGCCACTACTCCAACGATGGTAAACAATAGGCTGTTGGATGTGTGCGCACATGACTTGAAAATAGTATAAAAACACACTAGAAAATAGTATAAAAACACACTAGTCTGCCAGGAACACATAACAAAGCATCTTTCAGTTTGACAGCGAGCAGTAGTTACACTTTCTCAAGCTTTTTGCTTAATCAGCACATTATTAAGAAGCATTTAACATTGAAATGAACAAAACACACAATATCAGCATCTGGACAACCACACACAAGTCTCATTTGAGATAATGAATTTCTCCACATTAACGTGATGCTTTGTTTTTGATAAATGACTAATAGAATGAACATAACATTAACATTATAACTACTAAGACTCACTTACAGTGCACTAAATAGTCTACATCTCCAAGGGAGTATTCTACTATAATTACATTTCCTAACCCCATATACATATATTTTAAACCTTTAATAACAAGCATGTTCACTGTTCCGGAGAGGGCCTGGGGGTCTTGTACAGATTTTAGTACAATGGTTTTAGCTCAATACTGACCCTATGACGTGAGCAAGCAACGGGCAAGAGTGTATTGAAAAGAGCACGGCTCCTGAACATCAGCGGCAGTATTGTGCTAAAACTATAGCCCACAGTGAAACAACACAGCCTTAATCAAATATTTATTGGTCCACACCTGCGTGTCCATCCTGAATACTGGATTAGTTGCCCTTTCGTACCAATCCCTAGGTCAGGGCTATGGGTTGTTATCAGGCTTCTAACGACTCATTCATTAGAATCGGGTGTTGGGGCAGGGAGACATCTTAAACATGTAGGGCAGCGGCCCACCAGGACTGGGATTAAATAGCCCTGCCCTAGGTCATCAGGTCATCCCCTAGGGGGTCCCCAGAGGTACTGCAGGAGTCCTCCACATTATTTGATCCCAAGATTATTTCTGTGTCATAAAATATATAACATAAATACAACCCGTGCTATACATATATACACATCTCAATTATGTTAATGTATGTTATACATGGCACTATGGGTCGCCCTACACAGTGTTGGCCCGGCAACTAAATATTTTAACCATGTGTGAAAGGGGGGTCCCTGTGCCGTATCAGCCAAGGGGTGCTTGGCCTGAAATAGGTTGAAGACCTGGCTGCCCTAGGTGAACAATTACACGTGCAGTGCTATACAGGGAAGACAGCAACACACACACACAGTATGGAACCATTTCTCTCTCTCACTCACACACAGTCAGACATTGCACAGATACACACCTGTACCTGTTGCTTGCGAGAGGTGGTGAGAGGTCACGCGCTAAGGCCAGAGGTTGAGCTCTAGCTGCAAGGGCTCATGGGTAGAGGGACCACTCAGACACCGCCCTCAGAAACAGAGGGGACCAGGGAGGTGCAGGCTGCCGAGAGAGAGAGAGAGAGAGAGAGAGAGAGAGAGATTTCAGAAAGCTGAAGGCACTGCAATAAGAATACCGGACCGATATGATAGTGTGGGTTACATTTAGGCCCGTCACAATAATTACTATAAAATCGACTTATCGTGAAATATATGGACACACGTGTCAATAACTTTGCCTGTTGCCTTTACACGCATGTTGCTGACATGTATATATGCTCGCAGGCAGCGCTCCACACACACAACAGGTGAAAGAAATGTTCTTCAAGGTTTTAATAGCCCCCCCCCCCCTCCTCCAGACGACTGCAACTCCAGCCAACTACGTTTGGAAGAATGCTAAAATGTACCATGTGTTTTTTACCCCATCTAATGTTTATTTATAACACTTAGCCAAGCAATTAAATTGGTTTAACCAATCATAACAAACAACTGATGTCACATTACAATAGCGGAATATTGTTTACATGGTTATTTTTGACATACTATCATTTATCGCAATTATTTCTAGGACAATATATCATCTAACAAAAACAGTTATCGTGACAGGCCTAGTTAGGTCAATTCTACGAAAACAGAGCGTACCCTGGCCCCCAGACCTAACTATAGACAATTCACTAAAAGCCAGGGGAAAACCAAGAAAGCGAGAGGTGAAGGCAGACACAGACGCGACCGCTAAAAAGGCAAATGTCCTATCATCTGGCACCTCTAATCATTTCTGCCACTTCCAGTTTTCATCTGACTTCTGGTCTTGCTTTCCCATAACCTCAATTTGTTCCCTCCCCTGCCGTGATTAATCTCTTCTCTGCTTTGCTACAGCAAGAGTTGTGAAACACATTGCTAAAAATCAAAGGCAAACAAGCAGAGACTGGTGTGCTCTCCCAACAACCCCCCCCCCCTCTTATCTGCTGATAAACCCATTGTAGTGTTGAGGCACTGTCAGCTCTAGATAAAAGGTTACTGTGCCCAGACACTAACTGACACACACACACACACACTCGTCTGACCGGTTGTTCAAGACTGAAGAGGGGGTGGCGACCAAATTTCACTACGGCTTCATCTTGGTTTTCCCAGCGTTTCTCTGTCTCAAGCTACCACGCACACACACACACACACACACACACGTGTTTGTGTGTAGTATTGTGCACGCCAACAAACAGCCCTGTGTGGGTTCATACCACAAACAAGGGCCTGCATTTAGAGTTGTGGCAGCAGGTGTGCGCATGTAAAAAGGTACAGTGTTAACAAGGCCCGATAATTGAATTTGGGAGGATGCGGGGGGGGGGGGGGCGCAAAGGAAGAAGAGCAGGCGAGTCACTCAATCTAATCTACAGAGGTTAGATAAAGAGGAACGTCATACTGGCGGAAACGTGATGACGTGCTGGTTTAATTTCACGCTTAAAGCAAAGACTAATAACTTAAAACAGGCTCCTGCGCATGTTTTGACAGCTCTTGTGGCTTCACGTACCCTGCGTGGAATTATTACTCATGACATTGATAGGGGTGTGTGTACTGTGGGACTAACACTAAAGGGAGGCAGGTGGGTTGGACGAGGTTTGATGAGAAACATGGGTGTGGTAGAACCGTACTGCAAGCGTGGGACCCCCCCCCCACACACACACACACACACACACACACACTTATCTTTTACATTAAGGTTAAACAGTTCAATGACCAAAGCCAGAATTAAAAAGGAAAATTAAAAATGTAAATAAACACTTTATAATTACAATTAAAAAACTATTTAATAGATGACTCATGTAGCATCTCACACACACAGACTGAGGACATTGTACATTCATACAACATTTGCATAGCCACTGTGGTGCCACAATGTCCCACCTGAGTAAAAACCACAAGCTGCTGTCATACCACATACAAATGCCCTTATATGGGCAAAGCCAAGACAGGGCTTTTGTGCTACAGCCAGGCAGGAGAACAGAGGCAGACCCAGTCAGAATAAAAGCAAACAAACGATGAAACAAGGAAACATAATGACACAGGCAGTGACAGAGGCAGGGCCACAGTAGTGGGGGGGGGTAGTGACAGATAAGGAATAGGGTTTTAAATGCGGTAAAGGTCTTGCATTCCTATCTTCCTATCGTCGTCTCGGACCAACCCACCGATTCATGTGCGGTGCTCAACAATCACTGTGTTCTGTACACGATGGTCCCACCCATTGTTCTTTCAAGGAAATCTTTCTGGTCACGGCGACCCACAAACAAAGAAAACAAATAACTGTACACCACATCAAAGGGATGTCTTTCTCACTGTCCACGTCCACACAGAATTTGATCCCCCCCACAAAAAATAAAAATACTATCTAGCTTCTCTTCCTTGCTCTCATACAAAGTAATTAGAGGCACAAATCAACACTGCACGAAGTATGGCTGCCACTAATAAACATAGTCGTCATTCATATACTCTATGTCGAGGCCACAAGTTGGATTATAAGCAGGGATATTTCTTGACGGGTGCACATGGGAATGCCATTCTCCGCGTGTGTTAATGTTTTTGCACGCGCTGTCGAGCCCAACCACAGCCAGTGCAGGGAATTTGCAGCTGTCGGTACGGCACGCTGGTGGAACAATGTGAAGTTTGTGCGGGTGAGTGCAGTGTGTGTGAGATAGATGGATGAGGCAGATTGTGGCTTTGTGTGCTTTTAACAAGTCTGCGCCCCTGCTCCAACCTGGGACCTCACTCCCGCACAACTCTGCCGTCCCTCTTCCACAGTTGTTTTGGCATCCAAGCCTATTCGGAAGTCAGCTGTGCGTTTCGGTGAGCAATGAAAACACTGCCGTCCCGATTGTCCTTCCAGACACTTCCTGAGAAACAGGATGTTATGGATATTCAATCCGAGATCCGAGCAAATGTGTAAGCTTTCTGTCTTGGCATGTTTAGAGCAAATATTCTCTGAAGACACTGGGGAAGATCTAATAAATGACTACACACCCCTGTGATCTCCCTTATAGGATATATGCTTTGGTAAACCACTGAAGGTTGAGCTCCTCTTCCACCACTTGTGTTGTGGTGAAAAATCCCCTATGGCCAGGCTACCACTTCCCCCATTAGCTAATACTCTTCCCCAACTAGTTCTCTGTTCTGCTTTTACAGAAACTCAGTGTTTTTTGCTATCAGTCAAAGTTCCCATTATCTTCCATGTTTAGTCTTCAAAACAGCCTTGTGGACGATCCTCGTCTCCAATTTAACAAAATAAAAATACGACTAATGATGTACAAGATAGCGACTGAGCATGAGCAGAATGAACTCCTCAGAGACAATGACATTCCTGGATTGAAATATTGCTAACATACTGGGGGGGGGTTGAAGGGAAGGGGGTCAGTGGATCATGTAGCCAACATGTAGCCTCCTAAATGTCAACTTGAGGTCAGATTCACACACACACACACACACACACACCTGATCTGGCCGCCCTGACACACAAGTCACATCACTCAGTAAGCATGACTAATTTAACCCTGTCAGATGTAAAACCCCACTCATAGTCAATAATGCTGTCTTTGTGGATTTTATTAGTCTACAGCTGCAATCCTCAGTCATCCAGTGTTGTATGACATGTAGGTTTTTTTAAGTCAGTTTAATGCCACGTTGGCTCAGAGTGTGGCTTGTAACGGGATTGAGATGTTAGCCCAATAATCCATTTACCTTTTAAACAGGTAGATTAACATGCATTGCACATAGGGCCTCTGAGGATTAACCTACACACCTCTAGGCATGCAAACAATTGCAGTGGCACCGTTACATCTACAATTTAACATCAATTGTAAGTACCGCCAGGAAAGGCCACCACACAACAACTGTGATTGGACTCGTGTAAACGCTTATTAGTGGTGGCACCTGCAGCACATCCAAGTGAATTACAAATAAATTGCCAAACAAATCCTTGACCCAATGACTGGTATGAATATACATGGCTGCTTGAAAACAATTTTTACAGAAGAAAAGCTAGTTCGTGTATATATTAGTTATCCCAACCCAGCCCTTAACAAAAAACAAGTTTACACAAGACCCACCTAACAGGTTACTAGCTAAGAGACGAAGTTACAAGTCTGAGAAAACGAATTCAAGACCACCACCCTTCAACAAACTGAAATACACAAAATACAACAAACAGAGCAAACAAACAAAAAAGTACGTTTCCTGGCAATTGCTTATTAAATCATTAGTAATCTAACTGGGCCCTCAGCAATGATGAAGTTTCATATAGCTAATTGTGTTGTCCTCACCAAACGGAATTGAAATGTTCCGCAAAATGAAATACATGAGGGTGGAGAATTCCTAGATGAAGCGATAACGGAACGAATGTTGTGCATAGAATACATAGCAAACGTACGCTAACTATATGGTGCAGTCCCTAGCCACGAAAACAGTTGCCTGCAGTGTGGCTGGTCATAATAGCACACACGATATAATGTACAACATGAACAAAAGGAGAATGTCAAAATGATATATCTTCTTCGGTTAACAGTAACATTACTAATAGCCGAAATATAAATATTAAAATGTAAATGACTAGTTGTCTGCTCGGAATTCGCGTGACCTGCTTTAGCAGTCCAGTTAGCATCACATTAACACATAACGTTAGCCGACTGAAAACCTAAACAGAGAGGCTAACTGTTAGCATTACTTTGGAAACGGCACTAGAGGCATATGAGCAACCCGAGATTAGCTCCAGGGATCTGGAGTTGGGTTTATCGTGCATTAAGATAAAAAAAATTGTCTAGACTATTTTTTGTTTTTAAGATAAATACCCATCAACGTGTCATTTATCACAGTAGTTTCGGTGTATGTAAATAGTGCCACACAGTAAAATAATGCAATAGGCCTTTGATACTAATAACAGTCTACCAATCGAAAACAACTAAGCCCAGACTCCAGGCTAGACTTTAGGTGTAACGTTAGCTTCGCTGCTAACTATCTAGCTTACGTTAGCTTTGGAAGTCGTGCTGATCGGTGTCGAAGACCACTCCTTGCCAAACGCTGCAGTGCGATAGTTATCGCAAAAAACGTCGCTACAGTAAAAAATACGATTGATTTGCGATTGGGGGAGAACGTACTTACTTAAATGATTCACCCAGACCCCTTCTAATGTATTCCTCTAAATATGTCTGCTTTTCCCTTCCTTTCCTAGGTTCTCAGACAAGCTTCTTAGAAACGAGACAACATCGAGGTTTTCTATCAGAGAGGGCGGGATCAACACGCATAGTACCGTAATTGCGGCGCAAGAAGAATTCCTATTGTCATACAGGTGTGTGTCACTAGTTGCGAAATATTCAATACATTAATGACAGTAATCTGTATTACCCGGACAGGAAGAATAAATCACTTTGCGTAGTGTATTAATCACATTGAAATTATAACCCATAGCCCTAAGCATCTGTCATTCATTCACATACACTCACGTGACACAGTAGTTATTAACGAATGTCCTGTCACACAAAAACAACAATAGGTTGTTATTTTATTGTTATGTTAGTGATATAACTTCCACAATAGCCTACAATATCAGCCTATCACTTGATATTGTTCCTCTATTTTACTGTAAAATATTACATTTTATTACCACATATCATTTGATGTGTCATGAGTATGTCACACATCCTTAGCTCCATAAATGGGAATACAAAGTGGTGCAGACCGCACAACCCGACATAAGTCAGCCTTGACCTGTGTGTGTGTGTGTGTGTGTGTGTGTGTGGTGGGGGGGGGGTAAGGGTTATTGGGAGTTCAAATAGCAATCTAGCTGATTTCCAGTCATGAAATTGTATAAAATATAAGGACAACATTAAAGTCTGTTAGACACACATGATTCGAAGAGTCTTTTTTTTCCCTTTTTCTTGCAAGACATAAGATATGACATGCATTCCAATCAAGGGGGCCTGATGTTGATAATTATGACATGCAAGGCATTGGCAAGAGCAATGCCAGGAACCTCCTCGTATTTCCTGCAGAGCTCAGCTGTTGTCACTGCTATAAATGTCTTCAGAAGCAATGCTGCACTCTAGAGGTAAATATATTTCAATAAGCCATATGGTGGAAACAATATTCATTTATTATGTTTACCCTAAACATGTATAATATGGGTAGGAAAAACCTAATTGTTTCTCTCTCTAACAATGTTCAACTATAAAGTAAAAAAATACAAAATAGAACAAAATAACACACAAGAGGTAGTTTGTTTTAAGATATTAATAAGGGGGGAAAATAAAAATAATTATCCTTTGTTATACTCAGTAATCCAGCCAGAAATTGTATATTTTCAAATTGTGATTTTGCATGTAATTAAATCTACTACAACGGATACCATGATTTGACCTCTGACATTTCCCATATATTAATCTCTCAATCAGGTTAAAACAATTTGAATTGAGATATAAAATAACCTTAAAAAGATAGCAAAAAGACGTTACATTTAACGGCTTTACAGTTGGCATTGGCAAACATCCCCAAACCTCATTCATCTTACTTAAACATACACAATACCTAAACAATCCATACATACACATGTAAAATGCTATTTCAAAATTTAGAAGTCAAATAGTCACTTAATCCATTAGTGTTTGTTAGGCATAATATTGCTCACATCAGTGGTTATTTGGACAGAGATGAAGCAGTTGTTGAGTTAAGATATTTTGAGGCTGAGCACGGACCGCTAAGCATCCATGAACAAAATACTTAATCCTCACCTGTTTAAACTACTCACTGTAAGTATCTTTAGATAAATGCTGTCCGATGACTTAATTGTAAGTTTGTGATGGCCACTTATAATACAATATTACAAACAACATTAATGTAGACAGTGATGGGAGTTCATTCACATTATTTTTGCTTCAGAGTGTTTAGGTTGCTACTCTATGTTTACGCACTTTTGGATTTTAGCTAGGAACTGTTTACTTCTTAGATTAATATATAGATTCAATAAAACTAAAACCTTATTTACAGTCAATTATATTTACAGACTAGTACATCAACCATTCTGAACATTTATGTGATCCAGGTGTATAAAATATGTGTAACCCAGAAGGAAAATAAAAATGTATTTCACATGAGAAACATTTTAAATGTTGTGGAGAGAAAACACAATGTAGATATCCTATACAGCCCCATGCTGTTTATGTTTGGCTGCTTGTCGACAGTATCAAAGCACCCCATTAATGGTGTGTGTGATCATGTGTCTGCGCAGGTTGCTGGGGTTGTTAAAGCTGGCATTACAACTTGAACACGTGTAGGGCTTCTCTCCCGAGTGAGTCCTGAGGTGGATCTTGAGGCTACCATTCTGCGTGAAACGCTTCCCGCACTGCCGACAGACATAGGGCTTTTCCCCAGTGTGTATGCGCATGTGGATAGCCAGCGTGGTTTTGTTAACAAAGGACTTACTGCACAAGGTGCAGGTAACGGGCGTCTCTCTAGTGTGACTGGCCCGGTGCGCGATCAGGTCTTCGCGGTTGGTGAACCGCTGCCCACAGAAGCTGCAGTCTTGAGACTTGTTGGTCGTATACAGGTTCTGCTGTTGGGGCAACAGGCTATTTTGACTCACGTGGCCCTCAGGGTCAGCAGCAGATCGGACTGAAGTGGTGGCCGACAGCATGGAGGGGTTCCTTTCATGTTGGCCATCTCTCACCAACCCTCCGCTGTAGTCCTGCATCCCTCTGATTGGCGCTCGCTCGTTAGCGCCACTGCCACAGCTCAGGAAGCTACCGTGAGACACGGTGTGGTCAGAGGGGGGCAGGGGACACGCAGAGCTGAATGCCTGCAGCTCGGACGCGGTAAAAAGGCTGTCACAGTCGTCCACCAGAGGCCCCTCCCCGCAGCCGTGGACACTCACGATTCGCAGATCTTCGTTGTGGTCCAACATGTGGGAGGTGCCTGGGACTGCTACATCTGGGGATCCCACAGCACCTCCACCCAGGGCACTGAGATTCCCAATGATATCCTGACCACCTGAGAAGACCAGACAAATAATAATAATAATAATAATAATAATACCACTTTTCATACAAAGGTTGCAGCTTAAAGTACTTTACAACAACTGATTAAATTATTAAATGAAATTGTCAAATCACTCAACAATAATATAAAAAGGAATAATAGACAGGATATTACGAATAGATAGTACATTATAAATACCACAATAGCTAATAAATATAATAAAGTTATTCCCTGGAGGCGGATTTCTTGTATCCATTGTCCCTCCTCATTGAAATAAACATCCCCTTATATTCCCAGGAGGAGGTTGGCGTTTGTGGAAGTATTGAAACGTTATTCTACACACCTACACTTGCCGCACATTCTCCCATGTCCTCTTCATCCTTGATGAGGATCACATCCGGGTGGTCCTCTTGATCACTCGACTGACAAACAAACGCACACAACAAAATATTCCATTCACACGTTATCAACTTATCGCTTGTGTTTGTCAGTGTTGGATATGGAAATGGATTCCATCAAGCGGTTCAAAAACGAAAACAGAAGAATTTAGCTCGCACTATATAACAATGAATAGACCCTAACATAACGCTCTCACATGAAAGGTGAAAACATAGATTTACACCTAGTTTTATGAACTCAAATTAGTACAAGGAAACAGGGTCGAGGCAACGACCTGACAGAGATGCATATTGTTAGACCAAGGGTGCACTGACCTTGTCGTTGGCCACAACAGAGGAGTCCTCTTGTAATGGCGAAACCTCCAGATCACTGCGAGCCACGGACGCCTTTACATGGACTAGGAAAGAAATCTTTAATTTCAGTGTTGAAGGTGTCGTTTATGATATGTATTTCTAATGCAATACTACTGTAGTTTATATTGTGTCGTTTATATAGTGTATGTATGCATGATATCTTGATGATGTTGTTGATGTCTTTGTGTTGTTCTGGATAAATAATGGTTAAATCAATTGAAAAACGTAACAGTAGATTAATGTGTGGATTTATGACTGCAAAGCAGTGTTGGGCAGTGTAATATTATTACTTTTTTCAGTACTAGTGGTGTAACTAATTACTATTTCCAAAACAGATATAATATTACAATTACTAATCTAAGTAACTAAGTAGTGTTGCTTTATTTAGTTACAAGAATGAGATGTCTGGTCCTAGCAAACGTAGGGTAGGCTAGCTGAACCAACCTGTCCAATCATCTGGTTTGAGAGGCTGCAATGTTTTCACTTTGGCTGATTGTTGACTCCTAAGGTTCATTGTTGTTCCAATAAAGAGGATTACATTCTAAAACGAGTAATATAGTAACTAGTAATGTAACCAATTACTTTTAATACCCAGTAATAAGTAAAGTGTTAGTATTACTTTTTGAAGGAGTAATAATAGAAGTAACTTGCCCAAGATGCTGAAGAAGGTCTAATGTGAGCCATGATAGACTTAACTTGTATAAACTGTCTTCAAATAGGCCTATTTGCAAATGCGGTGTGATCCAGATTAAGCCATTGATAAATATTAAGACATAAATATTAAGACATTGATAAATATAAATGTATTATTGAATATAAATTCCTGTATTTAGTAGCCTATTTGAGATAGACTTTAATACAGCTTCAAAGTAAAACACAATGTAATAAAACCACGTCTACTATATACTTTTATAATAAGTGGGAATGTTCCCTTTTTATCAATGTTTTTACATTTTTGATGTATGCGTTGTATTGCTGTCTGTATTTGTTTGTTTTCTAATGGACCCTGAGTCTGATAATAATAAAAGTTGATGAGTTGATTGATATATAAAACAATATTTTTTAAAAATGTTCTTCCCATTGTCAGAATATCCACACAAAATATTCACTTAAAACATCAAATATCACTCATAATGCCAGCTTGACCTGAGGCCTTCTGGGGTTATACGACAACCACACACTTGCTAGACCCTCTGTTATAATTTGCATTATGTAGTGTTATGCAGTAATTTGCCATTACCTAGCGCTTTAGTCCTAGGTTTCCCAATATTTGCTCTGGCCAAGGAAAAACGACTTGCCGGTCGCGACACATTTGTCCTGGTTTGAAGCCGCAGAGAAAATAGCTCACTCCGCATCACCTTCATTCTCGTTCTTAAGACTTCGTTTTCTTTCAGGCTTTGGGATATCTGCAGCCGTAGCGCCGATGAACCCTCAGAAAATAGTTGGATGATTTCAGCTACAGCTGCTTTAGCAAGTACATCCATTATTGACATAAGTTGCAATTCCAAGCTTACGCTCGTAGATTGCACGTTTGTTGACATTTTGGTTCGACTCTCAAAGAAACACGATTGGAGAGTTGAGCGACAGAAAGCTACTATAAAAATGCGAATATATCTTTCCGGGTAACGTGACCACCCATTACCGTAATACATCGATTTTTAACAGATAGGGCAAGATGCCCTACATTCATGTAAAAAAAAAAGGAAACAAATAAATAATAATAATAATAATAAAAAGGAAAAATTTTAAAAATTTTAAAAAGGTAAAAATAAAAAATAAAT